>JAUMJM010000028.1:1585000-1667500 GCA_033558235.1 Neomorphus geoffroyi
ATGTCCCTCCCCCCAACTCTCTCTCTTCAGGAGAACTGCCTGCTGGAACAAAGCATTTGATGCACTTTCAGGTAGACAATTACCAGCACTGGATGTACACCACACAGTGTGCTAATTTCTTGTTTACTGCAGTGTGAATGAATGTAAGCAGAAAGCTCAGGCTTAAGACAATACCTAACACAATTACACAAGTTTACACACGATTTTTCATTAGCCTCTTCTCTCCTCTCTTTCCTGTTTTCCTTTCTGTCGACTACATAATAAGCCCTACAAGGAGCAACTGAGGGAACTGGGGTTGTTCAGCTGGAAGAAGAGGAGGCTGAGGGGACACCTCCTCACTGTCTCCAGCTGCCTGAAACGAGGTTGCAATGGAGTGGGTGCTGGTCTCTTCTCACAAATGACAGCGATAGGATGAGAGGAAATGGCTGCAAGTTGTGCCAGGGGAGGTTTAGACTAGACATTAGGAAGAATTTCTTCACTGAAAGGGTGGTCAGGGCTTGGAACAGCTGCCCAGGGAGGTGGTGGAGTCGCCATCCCTGGAGGTGTTTTAAAGACAGGTGGATGAGTTCCTAAGGGACATGGTTTAGTGTGGAGACAGGTATGGTTGGACCTGATGATCTCGGAGGTCTCTTCTGACCTTATGATTCTGTGATTCTGTAAGACTAAAATTTCTGTCCAATGTGTTTATTTTTTAAAAAAAAAAATTGTAATACAATCAGAGATATAATAAAATAGGACTTTAAAACGTATAAGAAAGAGGTGTGGGGATGTGGCAGATGTTGGGGGATGACTGGATTGCAGCTGAATGTCAAAAAAGAAAAAATGTTTCCCTGAAAAAACGAGGCTCTATTAGGACATGGGAACTAATGTAAGTGTCAGTCCATTAAGATTTAGCATTCGAAGTCCTATTTTTTTCTTTTAGGCACAGGAAAATGAATTGCAAATATATTAACAATTGATCCATAAACCATTACTGAGTGCCTTGAAAAGGCATGTGAACAGGATTAGTATCTCTTGAAATCCACTGCCACTCCTGAAGCTCAGTGTTGAGCAAGAGAGGTGCTTTGCTCTTGAAAATCTAACGACCAGTTTTGCAATGTCACCATTTTTTTTCAATCATCCAAATACCACCAATTCAATTAAGCTCATAAACTTCCTACCCATAGTTCTCCAGGATAAGCAGCTCCATTTAAAAGTGAATGTGGACGAGCTTGTGCTGTCCGTGTGAAATATTGTTCAATCAACAGCCAAAGTTTTACTTGTCAGTTTTGATATATCCGATAATAGCTGTAGGTTGTTTTGCAATGTCCAATGTTCTGTGAAGATGGGCTTTTCATATTCTTTATTGTTTTTTTCTGACAAAATGTTGCCTGGACTTTTGCAGTTTTGTGAAATGAAACAACAGTAAAAACAATATGTAATTTAACCCTCATAGACCTAACTGGACTGCAGATAAGCATCTTTCCCAGGCTTATGGCTAGTTTTGGCCAGGATATAATGAGTTCCTGTTCATTGATCCCTTATAAGCATCCTCAATGACTGAACATAACCCCATGCACAGCAGGCAGTCATTCATTTGTGCCCTTTTTCAACTCCATTTTAATCAGCATTTGACACTGTTGAAAATCAAATCCATAATTGAGCTTCATTGACAGTCAGAGTTTTGGCAAATAATGCCAAAAAAGCAAAATTTGGAGATAGATTTGTAGTCATGCATCTATATAAATTCTAAATTGTAAACTCTCAGAGCCCAATGATTTATTTGTACATAATGACTCTTTGTTTCTACTTTTTCCTCATTTTCTCTGCTGAGGTTATTACCCTGCATTATTAAAACACTCACGTATGAGTCTTTATTTATTTTTTACTAGTGGGAATAGACTTTTTTTAGAAACAGCTGTTTGTTGTATATGTAGGTTTAAAGTAGAGATACACAAACACACTCACAAATCAACTTAATAAGCACCCTGATAAATAGCAGGGCTGCTTAATTGGGACAATTGCTAGGGAACAGATTCAATGACCCCAATCAGTGAATTAATGGCACACCTAGTTGTGAAAAGTCCATTTAAATGATATGCTTGGTGTTGTCTGCTGCCTAGTCACAGTAGTTAACAGGTGTGAATTGGTGTTCATAGCATAAATTTCCTGCTGCTTGACCCTTTGTTCACTTCAGGTTGCTTCTCTACTCTCATAGTTGCTAACTGAATGAAAATTACTGCATTTGTCTTAAATTTATCAGACTATATTAACGCCTTTATAACAACCAATTTTAAAAGTAAGATTATTTAGAGAGAATAGTCTCTGTGGGAAACTTTCTAATTGCTTACTGGGTAGGCAAAAGGAAACCCATTTTCCTTACCATATTTGGCCACATGCTTTTAAAGTAAGTAAGTTCATTCCAGAGTAACTAATAAACTGCATTTTAGACAGAACTTCAACTTATTTATCTGGTTTCTTGGGGAGTGCAGTGTTTCTGTGAACTTTGCCGATTCCCTGATTAAGAGCCCTGAAGGGACAGATAAATAATGTAACATCTAAACTGTCTGAAGCCTCTGCCCAGAAGTGGACATCTCTGACTCCTGAATTCCACAAAGGGTTGTGGGGCTGCATGTCCCACAGGCCAGTGTGCTTATTTGTCTGCTCAGTGTTTGGTTTCTAAGTGTGGTAAAGATCTGTCTGAGAAGCTGATATGGCTGAATTTGAAAACAACACAGATGAAACTATTTTCCCCCCATGTCTGCTGATAGCTGAAAGTTGTTAGATAAGTATTTGGTTCTTTCGTTTTATATTTCCTTTCTGATCCTTAGGAAGTTTATCTCTTATGGAAACAACACAAAGGAATAGGAACATAATAAATTGACTGAAGTAAATAAACATGTCCTTTTCTCTTCTCTTTGCTAAGTGAATCTGTCACCTTAATTTTCACTGTCTCTAATGGGAGTTTGTCAGCTAAATAAAACTGTTCAGCTGCTTTCTCTAAGTTGCCATAAAGCAAATCTGACCAGATATGAAAAAGCTACCCTGTCATAAAGTTTTATGACTGTAGTTGAAACATTTATAGATGCAATCATATTAAAAATCTTATTTTGCTGAGGCAGAAGATGAAAAAAGAGAAAAATAATCTGTGAAGTTCTTAACTGGTCTCTGAAGTGTTTGAATACAGGATGGATGCTACTGAAAACCTTGTTATGTAGTTTTATGCTTCAACACACCACAAAACTACAAATGTACTTACACATCACGAGTGTTTGGTGTGCAAGGAAAAAGAAGGAATATGTGATATATAGTTGCCATATGATGAAGCATACTTACTTCAGCAGTTAGTTCAACACTTCACTGGCTCAGATGATAACCCTTGTGGACTATGTCAAAGCTAAAAATGCATCTCCAACTCCAGGCAACTACAGTATGTTACAACTTCAAGGCAATCTCAAGATACTAAAACTGTCAGTGCAGTGGTGAGAGAGATGGAATAAGTGGGTGGGGCTGCATAAAAAATAAGGAATTTCACTCAATCCCTATCACTTTCTCACTTCCAGTGTTTTCTTCTGAGGCCACTGAATCAACTTGCATTTCCAGTAAGTAACCAAACAGAGAGCACAATACCTTTTTTGCCTACATTTCAAAGAAATGGATTGCTTTTTAAAAAATTAACACAGAAAGTTTTAAAAATGTAATTTTGTTTGGGAAACTTTCAAAATCAAAGGCCTTCTGGACAGCAGTTAACAGCAATATTAACAAAACATCAGTGCATGACACCACCAGCTCTGGGACAGCAAGAGAAGCCAGGTACCATAGGAAGTGCGTAAGTGTCTTTCTAATGCTGGCAGAGCTACTTTCAAAGTCCAGCTTCACTCTTGATGTTAACAGATAACTAAACACAACTGTAGCAAGGAAGGGCAAAGATCCTATTTAGACAGTAGGCTGTACAAGTGTAGACACACCTACGGGTATTGCTAGGTATGAAGAACATGAGGGAATAGATAACAGCATGCTCCTTTTTTTTCTGTTTGGTTTGGGTTTGGGTTTTTTTACTTTTTTTTTATTATACATGTTGCTCTGTGTCAACTCTGTGCATTATCTGAAATAACAAACAGAACTGTATTAGCCTACTGCCCTGATTTAGGTGAAGTTTAGGTAATGACAGCTGTTCATTTCTTTTCATATCTCTGCTTTTCTCTCTTTGTTTCAGAGCATCATTTCCAAACAAGAACACCTTCAAATTGCTCAAGACAAGCTTTAATTGAAAACTCGAACACATGCTGAGTGTGTCACAATGCTTGGACAGTGACTGTACACAAACATTTATATTCAATGAAAGGAAAGTCCTGCTAACCAAATCCATCTTGATTGGAATTTGAGACTGCCAAGGAGTATTTGTCAGACATAACTACAGTACAGAGGCAGTAATACACTGTTTTCATCCAGATGGATCTAGGGAGGTCAACAAGTGACTGAAGGCCTGCCTGGCTGGAGATATTGCAAATGCTATAGAAAACAATTTGGAAAATGTTCTTCTCTGGACAATGGAAAGTATCTAGTAACTATTCTCACAGATTTTCAGTCAATAACAGGTAAAATATATTAAAATTCTGTTTTTCATTTCAAACGCTATCAATTCAATATAGATTAACAACCAGAGAAATCACATAAAACCATCACAGCAGTTAGGATGTACACAACTGTGTAAAGCATTAATTGAAACTAAATACACATACTGTATGATGGCATAAAATTATGTATAGATTTTTAACTCTCGCCTTTCAAAGGATGTAATCCTTACACAAATGTCTTTTTTATTGTTTGCTTAGACAGCGAAGCCATTATACCAAATAAAAGCCATTCTCTAAAGTTTTAAAGAAAAATCTTAGATTGATATTTAGTGTGAAATAAAGTGACTGATGTGAAGATACCTTGCACAGTGAGGCAGATATGTTGTTAAATTATCCGTGGTATTGGAAACTTGCAGGTCACTGACTATCCCAGTTTAATTTGGCTAGTATAGGACATTTCTAATAATTAATACTGTAATAACACTTAATGATCTCCACTCATGCAATCTGAAAAACCAGCTAATGGTGCAGTTTTTAGTGACTGCACAAACAGCAAGTTTTAAATTTGTCAAATGCTGCTATTTCAGCATCACAAAGTCATGTAGAAGACCCTGCCTGTGGGGCTATCACTGATCCAGACACTAGAGACTTGGCCACTATGTAGCAAGAAGTGATGGCTTGGTCCCAAGGGGAATGGTCCTTTGGAATTGAAAGTGGGAGCATTATGTTCATGAAGAACCACTAACACTCCCCATTTCCCTCTTGTTCCTGGGTTGTTGACAGAAGGGATAAGTAAAAAAAGTAGAAAATAGGAGATCAGAATAAAAAAGAATACATCTGCTCCCTTACCTCATTAAAGTGGATTTTTAGGACTAACTCTTCTTCGAATTTCTTAATCACAGGCTCTACTTGAAATTGTCTGATTGATATAAGTATAGGCTCTCTTCTGTTGTCAGTGAAATAACTGGTTTGCAGCACTGGTTTGTGTACTGCAAGGTAGTAGAGTTTAATCCTCAGGCAGAATATTTAAACACTGTCTCTGTATTTATTTCAAAGAATAATTTGATGGTGAAGAATTTTTAAAAAAATCTCACTGGTCTGTAATAGAGATAACTTTCGGAATAAACAATTAAAAGAAAGTCAGCAAACTCCTTTTTTTCGCCACAGCCCAGTCTGATACTTAAGAATGAACACAAGTTAACTCCTTGGTGTTATAAATTCCATATACATTTATCCAGGAAATAGAGTTTGGCATTCTTTAAAACAGCAGAATTTCACTGAAGGTTCCAGTTCAAATGACATAGTACTAAATTCTGCTTCGCCAACTTCAGGATTATAGAGCTGCTTTTCATTAGATTGTGGCCCTTGGTTTAGAAAGTGGTTTTATTGACAATGATACAAATAAAGTGAGAAAGTAAACATTGCACTTTCCCTGCATTAGCTCAAGGAAAATGGTTAACTACCAGTAAAAGAGAGAGAGTAGGAAAGCATCTTGTTCTGACTGAAATACAGATCTCATGAGAACTTACTGTGGAATCTACATGAACAGGAAAGTGAAACAGCTTAATCTTCGAGGGGATGAAGAGGTTTATCCTCTTCTCTTAGTTTAAATAAAAATCATGGACTTCCCAATTAATTTATCCTTGGGCTTTTAAAATTAAGATTTTTTTAATCTTGCATTTCTTTGTTCCTGTGCCTAGCACTGTGAGCCAGCAATCAAGAAAACCATATCAATCCACTTGAGCAAACCCAAGAAAGAGGATGGGTATTGGTGCTTTCTCTTCACAATCTTTTGATATGTACAAATCAACAAAGTCCAGTCCTATAACTAATTTGCTGATGCATGGACTCCATTGGAGGAGGAACTAAGTCAAGTGAAAGAACACAACATTTTAAGAAGAGAACACGAATGTTCAGGGAAGTTTCCTGTCTCTGTTCTCCTGAGGGCATGTTCTCTTTGCTCTTTCTGTTAGGTTTTTAATGTCAGAATTGTACTAGGTTGATATTTTCGTAAGCTGGATACGTGGCTTTTATGTCCAGCTGTAAAAGAAAATGTTCATTCCTCTCAGAAGGTGACTCACTCACTTCGGGCTATGGTTACCTCAATTTATCTGGGTCCAGGGACTGCTGCAATCACAGACACTCTCCTCATATGTAGCATGAAGGTCTCATTCATAACAACAATTGAATTTTGAGAACTCAGACATGAAGAACTGCTAGCCAAAATGAGGTTCTTATGATCATTTTAACTGCTAAAAAACATTATTCTTCTCCGGGAGTTGAAGTCCCGTCTCTAATAATTTCAAGAAAAAAAAATCCCATCTATTTTAGTGAATGTAGTCTTATTCTACATAAGGACATTTTTTTCAGCTTGTCTGTCTTTGTGTCCCAATACAATATCCCATTGCAATGGGATATCAGGGGATACGCAAGGCTAATGGAAAAAAAAAGATCATAGAAACAGTTTATAAAAATTCAGGCAGGGCCTAAAAAATGAAGGTATATGGCCCTTCTGTTTCTATTAAAAGAGAACGGTCAAAGTAAGCAAGAGAGAAATAACAGTATTTGTAAAACTTTCATTTTTAATTTCGATGTATGAAAATTCATACATAAACATATGATTTGACACATTGTTAACAAAGATGACTGACTCTAGAAAGTTAATTTAGCCATTTAATTCAACTCTCTAGTGACAAGAATACCAATCACAGTTTGTGTCTGGAATAACTGCATTATCTGCAGTAATAAATACATTGCATTCTTGTTTTCCTTTATTTATTTTATCCTGGTTTCTTTCCTGTTACTCTCTTGCCTTGCCTTGCCTTGCCTTGCCTTGCCTTGCCTTCCCTTTCCCATTTTGCTTTAGCTTGTCTAAGTTTATACATTTATTTCATTTGTAAATATACTAAAACATTGCTCTCACAGACAGGTCTGAGGCCACAATGGCTCAGCAGATGATGGCCATTTCACCTCACAAAGACAATGACTGACTGTTGCCAAAATATCCATCCTCTCTGAAGCAAAACACAAATCAGCAGATCGCCAGAGGTATCCTTAAAACCCTAAATACTAAATGACTGGGAGAAAATGTGTAAAATAGGTGGAAACCATTTTTTTGTTAAAAAGTTTTTAAATATTTGTTTCCCAATTAGAAAAAAAAATTAATTCATTTTGACAAATAGGCGGTGTAGTAGATGAACTCTTGCAATGTTTTGTTAATTAACATGATACAATTTGTCAGAAAAAAACTCTGAAAATTAATTTTTTTTTTTAAACTCAGGGAAATAAAATGTAGTTCCTGTCTTCAGTGAAACACTGTAGAGAATTAATATGACTGCAAAATTTGAATCTCTTTCTGTGACTTTCTGACTATGATTCTTTGAAGCTGTAGTCATACTTGCAAATGATGTATGCTTTATTTCCAATGATGCCATACTTGGAGTGTCTTAGCTAAATTTAATATCAATCTCAAAAAATATCTGTGGACAAGTAACCTGATGCCAAGAAATATTTTTAATTCCTACAGAAGTCAAAGAACAGTGGAGCTCAATTGGGGCGTTTTCAGGTACTCAGAACTGTCAGTAGAAAAGAAAATGGAAGCTATCAAAATTTGTCTTCTATATGGAATAAATAACATTCCACAGTAGAGACTGTCAGCACCTCCTCAACAACATAGATGAGACATCAGTGTTGTGTTTTATTAGGACACATTCTGTGTTCCATTTAGTGAAGCTCTGAATTGAGGTTCAAATATTTCAGGCCTCCTCAAAAACATTTGGACAGCATTTTCTAACTCAGACACTCAGTTTATGTTACAGTCTGGAAATCCTCTTAACTACAAGAGTTCAACGTATTTTAGGATCTGGCACATGACTTGTACAACATGTTCTTTAGCATTCTTTTCACAGTTTTATGTGACCATTCTTGCAATAGAGAGGACTACTTTTAATATATATTTTAAATTGACTGAACACCTTACTCTTCTGTTCAAATTCTATAACTTTCCAGAAAGACATGCTACTGTCATCAGTGTCACTTTATTTAATTGGCTTCCTTATGGTACTAATGCATTTCCAGTTTGTTATCACAGTCCTAGTTTTTCTGTAACAATCATTGAAATAAATCAGACATTCAATCCTAGCAAGCCACAGACTATTCTGTGCTTTGAAATTCATAGATTTAACAGCGTAGTGTCAGATCATTTTTCATAACCCTTGTTTCCTTGTCAGCATGTCATAGGCAGTAAAGAGCTGCTGGATTAGTACAAATATATAAATCTTTTCTCAGCTTCACCTCACTGCTGTTTAATACTACTTTACTACACCACTGTGCTTACTAGCTTAAAATATCTTCTGTTTGGAGAAATGCGTATTTATTATTATTATTGGGGAGGTTTTATGCAATTTCCCTGAGCACAGGCTGACAGCTGCATAGCACTTTGTCATTTATCATTGTACACAAGATCTGTCAACTTGGGAAACAATTTCAATAAAAAAATTCTGCATGAAATTACTTTGTGAGAGGGAAAAAAAAACCAGCTCTGGCTTTTTAATGTGCATTTCCCTGTGTTTGTTTAATTATTTATTTTTGTCTACTTTTTTCTTTTTTTAATTTTGGCTGTGAAAGGTACTTAATGTACCAAAAACAATTTGTACAAGCATTATTTCACCAATTGAAAGTGTATACGCCTTGCTGAGGTCTCCCTTATCTAACTGTTGCTAATACATTTTCATGCTGTGCTCTTATGGCTTCATTTTACAGTTGACGAGATCACCCACTCCATGCTGTGTTGGAAATGGGACCCTCGTCACTGTAGTCCACAGAGTGCACTTAACATGTGAACAACAAACAACAAAAAGTTACTGCTTGAAAACATCTTCATCTCTTTATCCCTTTGTTGTAAACTTATCCTTGCTTTTATGGCTCACTTTAATAAACCAAAGCATAACAGCTATGTAAATCAGAAATCCCATACCTATCAAAAAGAAGGCGGATTTAACTAACCTACGAGTTCTTCTGAGTTAACCTTAGAACAGGTTGATAACGTTCTACAGATTCTTCTAAAATCCACAGCAGCCCTTCTCTGCTGGCCTCCTCCTCCTCAAAGCTTATAGGGGGAGAAAGAATATTTCCTTTCCATGACAGAGCGTTTTTCCCCACTTTGGTTTAATTTCTTGTGCATCATGCCCTGTAACAAGATCAGCATCCAAGGCCTGTAGATAGTAAAACCAGCTGGGGCAATAATTGCTGCAAAATTATGTCCTGGACAGCTGAAAAGGAGGGATCAGTATTACAGTCTCTTGTTTTCCATCCTGTCATTTTTTTCTCCAGCTATGGATTTGTCGTCATCAGCGCCTGATGATTCTGCTGATGCCCATGTCAGAAAATGAATTTTTCACTCCCCACTTGATTGACTCCATTCATAGCATGTAACTCTGTCAAAAAGTGCTGCTTTCAAGCTCACTTATGTGTTTGCATTTTCTGCACCAATGCTGGACAGACAGACAGACGCGTAAGCCCGTGAAATATTCAGTAGACATGTTTCCCTCTTAATTTATAATTCTTGATTGTCCTTGCAAAATGCTATGTCTTCTCTGAGTTTGCTTTAAATCACTTAATTTCAAAAAACTTTCTTTCAGAGGAGGGAGGTTTATAGATTAATTAAAGCACAAATGTCATTTTTTGGCAGATTTCTCAATGAAACTAATATTGGAAAGTGTGCTAGTACTGCCACTCGGTTTCATATACTATTACTAATAAAAAGACTCTCCAGAGCCTTTCATAGGAGGCTGGTTTGTGTTAGATTAAAGTGAGAGATGGCCTCAAAACTTGGTCCACAGAAATGACTCAGTAATGGTGTAAAAAATAACTGGGGGAACTTCTAGAGCCTTGTTTATTCAGCCTAAATGACTGCACATTGATCTCTTAGAGTCAGTTTTCGTGGGGACAGTTCTTGTTTCTGAAGAAATAGTCAGCCCCCAGTAGCTGTCACCACATAACTGCATTAAAATGCACAAAACTGCCTACAGGCAATATGCAGAATCACAAACTTTTTAAAGTGTGAGAAGAATTTTCTTGCATACCAGCATGAACGGCATCATGAGACTTCAGCGCTGTAGCAGGCACAAGTGTTTTAGAAATCACTTCATAACACAAGGAATAAAGTAGAGTAATACTGCTAGAAGCAAATACAAGCCCCACTATGTATTGTTATTAAGATGTTGATAGAAATTAAGAGTTATTGGAAGAAAAAGGCTATCAACAAGACGAAGATAAAAACTGCCATTAACCTTAGTCTATTTTTGTGACACCGGAAGCAATGTTTTCAGGATCTGTTTTTATCCACACTTCCACTGGAGTCAATAAGACATAGCTCAGTTGAAAGTATACAGGTGATAAAAGCTATTATACAAAAGCTATCACACTGATAAAAAGAGGAGCACCCATAAGCTGCCCAGTATATCCCAACCCCAGTCAATAGGACTTTGCATCTGAAACCAGTGAAGGCAAATTTTATGATTGATACATATTCCATTAAATGATCTTATCAGTAGCTGTAAGCAGACTGGGAAGGGCAAACAAATATAAAATCAGCAGATGCTCTGTTCAGAAGCTGGTGGGGCTTTCCATGTGATTGGATGTTTTCCATGGTATTTTCATTTTAAAAGTGCAAGAGAAGTGGAGAGAAGGCAGAGAATGGCAATAAAAAACCCCATGATTTCAACTGACTTCAGATTTAACAGCAATAATAAAGGGGTTTCGTATATAATCACGTCTTTCATTTTATTATTTATATACAACTATACTGTAGTGAATATAATTCTCTAGTACCTGATCATTTATTGGAACAGTATCTTATAGAAAAAGTTATGGTCATTTTAGTTGCAAAATAATTATTTCAAATAATATGTTAATTGATTTTTAATGGTAAAATCTTCTATCTTGAAGAAAATGGCAAGTTTATCATTCTTCTCTTTGCTTTAATCTCTAAGTTTTGGTACCAGCAGGCAATTTTTTTCCTCTGAATCAATTATAACTCTAAAATCAAATGAAATGTAATTACCTTTTTATTGACACATTAAAAGGAAACAAATAGTCCAATCAGCAGTTATACACCATCCTCAGAGGTGTTGCTTTCATAAGCATTATGATTAGCTAACCAGATTCAAAGAAGTGGGAGAAAGAGGTGGGAAGAGGGCTATGATGAGAGGACAGGGCATCAGTGATTTCATACAAAAAAAGGCGTATTTCTAACACAGTCTGATTGAATTGAAACACACAGGGGGGTAAAAGGATTCTTATCAAATTTTACAAATCATTGCATTCCACTCTTATTTAAAATATTTCATTGCTTTACAGATCTGTTGCCCAAGGGCTTCGTACTATTGTATTGTTTTGAAGCAAAAAAAAATCCAGAGTCTTAGTTAATCAGTCTTTACAAAGGATACAATCTTAATAAAACATCTTTACACATGATACAACTGTACTTGCAGTCTCTGGGTAAAAGATGAACATCACAACTGAGTGGTCAATTTTATATGACAGACACTGAAAATTATTAGCCTTCAAGAAATGATCTGTGAGAAGTCGTCAGTTGTTGATCTTGAAGAGTTTGATACAAAGTACACTCCCTTTTTTTTAACCAGCTTTCTGGATACTAATCTCCAGTTTGACTGACAACTTTCTTTGCACTTTGACAGGTAGGCTTAAGTCCATGAAGATGCTTTTAAAATGGAAATAAAAAAGGAAGGGACTCAATGCTTAAATTGTATCAAGCAATTGCTAAAAGGAAAAAAATAGTAATCATCCACTCCAAATAACTAGAAACAAATGAGCACTGGGCAGTAAAAAGTTAACAAATGAGGGACTGAAATATTTGTTCAGTTAGAGAAACTAATAGAGTTTAAAGGGGGAAAAATCATAGGGACAGTAAAACAATTATCAGTTATTTTAGACAATAAATGTTCAGTAGGGTCTTGTAAGGATTTGATCTAAATGGTGCCAATGTCTCACAATGCTTTGGATTGAGTTACGAACACACAGAGGAGCAATCGGACCATTTGATCCAAAAAATTACAGATCAAGGATCTGATACATAAAGGACTTATTTGAAAAATGACTGTCTGGAGCTGGAACAGTGTGTCTCACACAATAATACTGTTGCTATAAAAAGAAAAGAGAAGGAGAAGGAAGGACAGAAGAATGAAGAAATGACACCAACCACTCATTGACCTGAATGACAATAGTGGAGACTTCCTATTGCTGTTTTTTTCTGCTTTGAAGTAAGATGCAGAAATGAAGAGTCATGATTAAACAGGGGAGTGAAAAAAGCAGAAAAGTTCTGTTTAGCAAGTCTACTTAAACTAATCGTTTTTTCTTGCCTGTTATTTATTACCGCCCTAGTGTACAACCTAGCGTCACCCAACTCTGGTGGAAATGTGAGCATGTGGGCTATTTAATATAATGAATTTGCCTAATGTAGCACAATTACAGAAATGCGCTGAGTAACTTTGGGCTGATTCCCCAGTAAAGAATTCTTTATGGAATGCCTACAAAGCACACCTGTGCCTCATTACCTGAATCGATATTTTTGCCATCTTGATTTGAAGGACAAAATAGACTTAAGAGATTCTACTTCCATAATTACAAAGAACACAAGGAAGACACATTAAAAACTGGAAGAAAAACTCAAAACCTTGCCACACAGTACAACAGGAGGGCAAAAATACAAGGCCAGCTCTAACTTTGCACCTAGGAGCCTCTGTATAGCAAACAATTCCATTTTGTTAACAAGCCACAAGCGTACACTTAAGAAGCAGGTGAACAAATGTAATTGTGAGAAATACAATGATGCTTCTGAGTCTAAATTGTGTTCCTCCCAAGGCACATGTGTTCATCTATTGCATAGTATTTTTGTGTGTGGTTTTATTTTTCCCCTCTACTTTAAAACAAGTAAACGGCTTTTCCCTTAATGACCGCAAAGAGGTAAAGGTTTACAGGATTCCTTTTCAAATCTATCACATCTCTGTTTCTGTATTATTGAAATAAAGCAGCCATAGGACTTCTTTCTCTCTCTGTATTCCTGGCTTTACTCTGGCCTCTGAGGTCAATACAGACTAAAGGCCATTAATATCTGATCACTGCGAAGGACTTGTATTAAACACTGATACTCCCATTACAATCTCTAGTGAATAGATTTCCATATCAGAAAAACACCATTAGAGTTATCAGCAGCTGGCACAATTTTTACCTCAGCAGAGGCCAAGGAATAAACAAACAGAGACTGAAATACCCCATCATCTCTAGAAGCAGTTAGTTCTATGCTGAGTGTGAGTGGATTGTTGAGGTACCAAGGGGGTAATTTGTCCTCTCTCTGCTACTGTCATTCCCTTTCCTTGCAGAGACAGACAGACGTCACCTTCATGACTGACAATCTTACCGCTGTGACCAACTTTTCGTCCAGTTTATTTGCTCTTAAACCGACTTTGCAGACCACTTTTTTTCTGGAGAATCAAGTACGCTGGAAAGCAACCCAGATGTTCAGACAGCTCCAAAGGAAAAGTCGTGCTGTAATTAGTACTGAAAGCGGGACTTTTAACCTTTCACACTTCGATGACTGGATTTAAACTCCATATTTAAAACTCTCACTTTTCAGGGTACAATTTCATTATCAGTAATTTATGTATTATTTTATAGAAGATTCACACACTGTAGCAGCACAAACATTTAAAATAAATGCTTCAAATATCCCCCAAGATTACACCAGTTCAGCCTCCAGCAGCTGAGCCATATTTAACACGTTTAACATGCACACTCCTCCACAAACCACCTCAGGTGCAGATGACTTTTGTGATTTGAGCCTTAACAGGTAAAAAACAATTCAGCGTGGCAGAGAAATGGCAGTGGGCTGCTAAGGAGTTGTTGTCACTTCCCTTCCAAAATACTGCCAGCTGCACTAAGGCAGTGCAAAACCATCACTTTGAGGAACCAGGTGAACGGGGTTAGAAGCAGAAACAGGCTGTGCAAGCATGTGTTTGACTACACGACAGGCAGGCCCAAATACCAGTTGGTCTTTAAAACTGGCAGAGTCTGTTGTGCAATATATTTGTCTGCAGGTATTAGGATTGGGATGTTAGAAAGGTACATAAGGAGATTTTTTTCTGGAGGTGGATATGGATTTAACTGATCAGTGGCATTAGCAGAAAATGCTCAAAGGGGTATAAACATTGGAGGAAAGCATGCGACGTATATAAAAGAGAGTCTTAATTCAAACTGCAGTCATCATCACCTTAAATATTAAAGAGAGCTTAATATGAAAGTCTTGCCACTAATCACACATAGAGGCAATATTACTGTACTTTCTTGTTGCAGGTTGCCTGGAAAGGAATGTAAGTTTTGATTATGCTATATCCTTATATGCAAGGTGGAAAAGTAAAAGAGCCGAAGATTTAATCTAAACAAGCTTCCACCTACCCATGTCTTGCGTTTTAATCCCCATCCTGCCCTCAAAAGGTAAAAATAAATTGCCGTAGTTTTCTCAGACCATGAGTACTTGCTGATGGAGCTGCACCTGAAATCAGAAAAAAAATCTACTTTACGTCGCTGTTGACTGGGAATTCATGTGTATATATGTGCTACAAATCACTATCTCTACCAACTGCTTGATATGGAAAGAAGAAAATGACGCTAGTAATGTATGACCCTGAGAGTAGAGGAATTGTAACTATTTACATCAGTTGTCAGCAACCTGCTGCTTGTTTGCGGTGTTGCTGCATGGATATAGATAACCTCTCTGAAACATTAGCTGAGACAAAGCAAGTAATTCTTTGTTGACACATTGTCAGTTTCTAATTTGTTCTCAAACTGTGAGGTAAATCCTCCATCTCCACTGGAAAAAGGACCGCTCTATCTTACATCAGGCTTTCTGCCCTTTTCACTTTCTGTTCTCAGCTGGAAATGTAGTTGAAAAGGAGTTTCCTGCCCAGAAACTGATAAAACATACCAACAAAAGTATCTGGAGAGTTTAACCTTAGCTGCAGTCCCTTTACATCACTCTGAATAAAAACACAGATCAATGCAGAAATAAAACTGTGATCCTTATTAGTGCAGCATTAGAAATCAGGAGGGCTGCAGTTGCAAGGGACAGAGATTATTCCTTGCACTTGGAAAATGTGGCTTTAGCTACAGAAATAAATGCCTCAGAGGAAGGTTTCTTCATGGAACATCATTATGTCAAGAAGAAATGGTGGACGCAGTGGCAAGGACTTCATCCTCTTTCCACTCCTACTCGATAATGCCTTTGAGAATCCTGCACTAAGAATACAGTAAAATGCGATGTGCTAGGAATTTCCTTGCAGAGAGATTGACCTGATTACATTTCACTGAGCATAGGAGCTCATTCTTCTTTCTGACTGCTGCTCGGATATAAGACTGACAGCTGGACTCCATCACTTGGATTAATGGGTTAAAAGCTGACATCTTTTTAGTATTTTGGACTTTATTTTCTTTATCATCTTGACTTTCATGCTTAGAGTGCTCTTGCCACAATATTCTTTTAAAAGTACACTTGTCAGGGTCCATTTGCTACCAGCTACCTTGATGGTGACATCAGCGATGGCTGCGGTTTACCTTTTGACCTTAGAGAGGCAGCAGATGGGCCCAGTAATAAATCCCGATTATTAGTGAAGGAGCCAATAGCTTGGAAAGACAGAAATAAAAGTCAGGCAGTTTTACACTGCAGTTCTTGTTATGTGCTTTGATATGGAGTTGTGGGCCATGTCAGGGGCAATGATGAGCAGCCTGGGCTGCCTGCAGCCCTCAGTCCTGGGCTTTCCCTTCCTACCCTCCCTACCTCCTTCCTCCTCCCTCCTCCAGCTGCCCATTGGACACCCCGAGGGCTCTTACCCTTCCCCTGCTGCTTTTTAACTCATGGACTCAAAAGCTAAGGGGGACTTAGTGTGGGGAAGCCTCAGCACAGCCCGTGTTTGGCGAAGGACGAGGGAACTCTGCGCCCCCCCATCATGGTGGAGTGTCCTGCAGGACTGGGTTTGTGTTCCAGATGCTGGGGTTTGCGGATGGTGCACCCTGGCCCTTGGCTTGGCCTTGAATACCAAAAATGCATTTTAACCAAAGGAGTACAATGTTCAGCTTAGACAAAATCTTTCATTTTTGGAATAAAGATGTTTATGTTTTAATCTTGACTGGTTTGGGGTTTTTTTTCCCAATGTAGGTAGTTTGATGGGAGAATTTCCTTAATTGTTTCTGGGGTATTATATAATTTATATACTCAAATCCTGCAGCAAAATTTTTGGTAAATTGTGGTTTTACACAAATAAAGACTGAGAGATTCTGCTCTATATAAACACAAAAAATCTGCCTCAGCTGCATCAGCCAAATTTCCAAGACCCCATTGCTACCAGCATGGACTTACAACTTGGATATTCACAAGCCTTATTATGTGTTGTCTGATTGTGTACAGGAAAATAATGAAGCAATTGTTTTAGTTGGTTGGTTGGTATTTATAAAACACCTAGGAATAATACATATTAAGAATTTTTCTCTGAATTTTCTATGTATATTTTTTGTAATTTAAATTATTTTTATTTTTCTAGCATCTTTAGCATCTTTGCCTTAAGTCTTTGTCAAAAAACAAAGAGTGAGATAAGTAATTTTGTTCTCCTCATCCCATGTTTTTGTTGATGGTTTGAAACATTTGAAGCTTTCTATTCAGTTCTTCTTTTCTCAATAGATATAGAAATCGTCTTTCAAAAAAAGAAAAGATTAGTTTATACTGGGGTCCAGTCACACTCCTTTTACATCTGTGAACAGTCTCAATTTACTGCGAGTAATGTGAACAGACCATACCTTTTAAACCAAATAAAAGAAAATTTCACTTTTCTTGTCTTAAAAACTTTTCTATTCATTTATTAGTAAGTGTATTTTGTCCTGGCTTAATTTGCAAACTATTATTTAACTATTATTTTTTGTGCAAGTGATTTCCAAGTGAACACTGATTCCTTGTCATCAAACAAATCAGTTATTCAAAATTCCATTGAGTTATCAAGCAATTGCTTCCCCAAAAAGGTGACAATTACAACATTTTTGATTGTTTGCTAAATTTCCTTCAGGAATATGGTGGAGAAAAGACTTTTCACATCAAAAAGTTCTATAAATCGTTTTCAAAAATGGGAAACCCTTTTCAGGTAGAATAAAAAGAACTGTGGAATTTTTTTAACACAATTTTTGTATATCTTCTTTATTTACCTGAGCGGAATTTTTCTGTGAAAATTTTTAGTAGCAAATCTAAACTAGGTAGTTTTAGATGCAATGCTGCAACCTTTGTTAACAAAAGTAACAGAAAAGCAAATTTAAGATGCCATTTTCTATCTCTGTGTACTGTAAATGAAGAATACACATAGGAATCAGGCTCTTAATTTGTATAACAACAGACACAATCTTACTGCAAAATTATTAATGGCTAGTGGTTTTACTTCATCAGTCATTAGTTATATCAATCATTTCCTTACCAGCATGGAAACAGAAGCTCTACTGTTTTGGAGAAGAAAGTGTATGTGTATGTTGTGTGTGTTCCATATAAATTACCCAGGTGTTTTAATACATCCAGGTGGTTTTTTATTCCTTTTGGAAAAAACAGAAAGGAAACAACCCAAGGGCTAATGTTCTAATTATCAGTGGTTGTGCAAGCCTCCAAAAAGCATGTATTCTATAACCCCTGGAAAAATTCTGACATGTTATAAACTGGCTAAATTAGCTTAAATCAGTAAACAAACAAATTGGTGCCAGCACAATAGTACAATAATGCAGTGCATACTAAGTGACTTATTTTCCTAATGCCAAAAATAGCTATATAAAACAGTGCTAAAAAGCCTTGATTTTTCTTTATATAATTTATGTTGCAAGTTTTAAAATGTCATTATTTCTGACCTTTAAAGAAGAATAGGGAAACATCTGATTTCTCAGAGCTTTCTGGGAAATTTGTTGTTGGCATTGGCTTACAACCTAAACCATATATGATACAAAATGTGAAAAAAACCCAAATTTTATTCAGCTACTGTGGTAGTTGTGAAAGCTTGGGTGTGTGATTTGGTTTTTTTAGTTTAGCATTGAAAGAGGAAGTCAAACTCTTCTTGAGAGCATATCATATTGGGCTAAACTGAGTAATATTGAAGTAAGGTTGCTTATATAGGAGAATATACAAAAGCAGGTGGAAGAAGAGCATGAAAACTGTGAGGAAATGTAAGACGCTCTGCAGTGATTTTTGCAGTTGATGACAGAGGCATCAAAATGTAATGAAAAAGCATATTTTTTTCTCTTCTAATTCCTGATGGTTACTTATCTCCTTTTTTTTATTCTGTATTGGGAGATACTGTGAATATGTGATTTTTCTCTATGAACAACAGATAATACCCTTTGCAAATTAGTTACTGGCCCTGCCTGATTGCAGAAATGTGGAGAGAAAGTTGCAGGAACAATTCCTTTCATTACTGTGTGTATTATTTTTTTCAGTCCCAGGCTGTGTAAGTATAATCATTATTTAGGATTATGGTAATAGACTTTGGTAGTAACCTCTCTGGCTGTGAACATAAGATACTTTGCATATAGACTCTATTGTGTGTTTAGGAAATGGAACTGAATTAAATTTTGAATTTTGCAGGAAACTATATACTGTAACTTGAATTTTAATTATTGACAATTTTTAAGCTAAAATGCTTATATACCGACTTTCGTCTGTAGGTAAAATTGTTCACACCTTCATTTTCCTTATATGATCACATAATGACACCTAAGACATCTGAATGTTGTATACGTGCTTTTGCTTTCTTTTGACTACTCAGTGTATCAATCTTGATAACTATACTGGAATACATCACCTCATCACATTTATGCATTAATATGAAATTAAAACAGCATGTCTCAAGTACTTTCCTCTTTGCAAATCCAAAATGCTTTTCTTGAGTGGCATAGAAGGTTTTCATCTTTGAAAATTACACATACAGAGAAACAGCTGTAGAAGAAAAGGTACTTATATTACTGAATACCTAGTTTTCTGCTTCTGTAAATAATATACCTTTTTTGTCTGGTCAATGGTACTGGAATCTGCATATTTTACTGACAGAAATGAACTAGACCCTTACACATGAATTTGAGTTTTAAGTGAGAAATCTGTTTAAAGCGATGTGTTCTCTCCTGACTGCTTTTAGATACACTAACGTATTTCTCCATGTGGACAGAATAATTAATTGTCCCAGTGGTGTCATCAGGAAAGTGTTTTCAGTTGCTGTTTCTTGAGACCCCATTGCTACTCAGGTTCTGTAAATATGTCAATAAAAATACATGGTTGAATGCAACAGGGTACACTTCTTTTACAAACTTGACAGTCTTTTTCTGAGAATGCAGGAGACCTGGATATACAAAGTTTGACACAAAAAAAGCCCAAGACTAACCCTATAGCTCAGGAATAGTGGGAGAGGAGAGACAATAAGATGGTTATAGAACATGTTCTAACCTGTTACAATGAGACAAGACTCAGCTCAATTGCTTCTTTCAATACAAGTGGACATGTGTTCAAATACAGACGTTTTCCTACCTTTGGTTGGAAAACATCAGTCTGTGCTAGCCCGCAATGCTTTGTCCATGAAGCAGTTTTTAGTTAGTAACAACATCACTATGCTTCAGCACCCACCCTATTTGACAGACCTTGCTCCTTCTTCCCAAAGATCAAATCCATGCTCAAAGGAATCCATCTTTTTTTCACTAGAAGATGTGAAAGCAAAACCCATGGAGATCCTCAACAGCCTTTCAGAAAATGATCTACGGAATTGCTTTGAACATTGGCAGCGTCATATGCAGCTGTGTGTCAACTCACAAAGGAACTATTTTGGAGGTGATCATACTTGATTTTCTTAATTTGTTGAATAAAAAGGTTTGCCAGCATAGTCTTGGGGTTTTTTGGTGTCTGACCTCATATAAACTGCTGATGTTCTTTGTGCAATAACACAGTCATTTAAGTCTGAACTGTTGTTTTTCGAGACTGTGATCAATACATTGAAAAAGGAAAATCCTACTAGTAGCCTCACTAAAACTCATTTGTACCTAAAAAGAACTCTAATAATGTAAACAACATTTGTCAGTGTTGGTAAAAAGCAGACATAAAAGTGTAATTTTGTTTTCCTTTTTTTTTTTTTTGAGAAGCAGAAATTTCTATAGGTTTTCCTCAATTTTAGTTGCTGCTTTACAGAATTATGGTTGATGGTCTTTTCTGAGGGAACATTCCACATATTTATTGCAACTGATGTCCTCACAAATTAATCAGGAATTACAAACAGACATTTTTTGTCGCAATTTTTCAACATACTGATTTGTATCTTCTCCATGATAGCTTCACACACCTATACAGTGTGCAGCACAGCTACAGTCTGTAGTTTAAACTGCAGATAAACTACAGTTCGTAGTTCATCCTGCCTTCCCCTTGTCTTCTAAAGGCTCTAATGAATGCCTAAAGGTATATAAGTCAATCTATCCATCTCTCACAAAGTACTGAACTACATTAGGGATAAACCATCTATATTCAGTCTCCTTCCTGGTACCCAAATCAGGAATCCAGAGAAGTGCCTCCACAGCATAAAACAAGGCAATGCTCTTGTTACAAGATCCCATCTATCTCCACAGCAATTGCATATCTTCTGGGATTTGTCTGTGATTACTATATATCTGACCTTATTCCATCAAATACTATTTTGCAGGTCAGAATTCTCTGATCTTGAAGTGCCACTGAAATGATGCAATCTATACTGCTGGTTCAGTAACAATGCTCCATTAGAATATTCACATCTTGTAACTTCCTTGTACAACTCTCTTATCCTCTTGGGACTCAAGGATATTGACCATGACTGGGTTTTGTCATATGGAAGCAGAATTGCTTCTCATCGTCATTATTATTTTGGTTCATTCATATCTGGGAAAAAGTGGAAAGTTAATTTTTACTTTTGTATTTATATTCATTAAACATCTGATAGCATATCCACCGGCCTTTCTCCATGAATGGTTTTTGGTGGTGGATTTTGAGAGACACAGAGATTTCTTTTTATATGTTGCATCTATTGCATTCCATTTAAGTATAACTTGACAAAGATTTTCTCCTGAGGTAACAGCTGTTTTTTGTAGGAAAACTTTGGAAAGTTTACATAGACACACATTTTTTCTGAAAAATCCAATATGTGAGAATCAGAACTAGGCAAGTTCAAACTAAAAGCCAGGTAAATATTTTTAACCAGGAAGTCAGGTGATAATTGATATAACTGACAAGGCTATTGTAGATTCTTTCTCAATGTACAATAGCTACACTTACTTGAATTATGAAGAACTTAAAATATAAAATTGCTATTATGCATTTGATAGTCTGATATTTAAGTCATATATTTGTTGTTTTGCTATGTGTGATTGTCCCTCTCTACTTATGTTGACCATCCACCTGCTAAAAAGCATCTGATCATTTTTTTCATAAATGCACTTTGCTACTCTATGCAATATCTCTTCCTAGAGACATAATTAGGTATTGTGTGTATTCTGCTTTACCCATTATTTTAGAAAAATCACTTGTGTTTATCAGATTGCAAGAGTCTTCTCTTAAATCAACACAAAATGTTATCTTCTTCTTCAGTCATCACAATTACACTACTAAATGGAGAATTATTAATTCACAATTTTAGCTCATAAATTGTCTTACTTGTCCCACAGACTTGCAACTCTTGCATACCATGCAGTGACTACCACATAATCCACAATCTTCTGCTCACTTTCCATTTTCTGCTGGGAATTAAATTTTTCAGCATTTGGTCCTCGTATCTTCAAGGCAGACACTGCTTTTTATAGACAGTATCTCAGTTTTCTATTTCCTTAATTTAAGTCTCCTACACTGTAGTACTGAAAGTTTATTCTGAATCTAACAAAAATTGCTATTTTTCTTAAAGTAAACTATGAGTCTAAAACCCCTCATTGTTCAGTTCAAAAAAAGTCAGAATTGAAGTGCAAAGAAGTGTGTAAAGATGCTAGTCTTAAGTCTTAAGGTTCAAAATGCTGCTATGAAAAAATAAGGGTATGTGTTAATTAGTATTAGGGTTTGAAGGAGGACTCCAAAACCAAATGTTTAGGAGATGAAACTCAAATGGTGGTGTTTTTTCATAAATAAAATTCACATGTGAGTTGACAGTAAACTCCACCTAGCGTTTGCATGAAATCAATTATTTTAGAAGCTTCAGGCTTACCTGTTTAACGTTAGCTGGGTTCCACATGAGTTAAAGATTAGGGACTGAATTAGTCTGTTTATAGTGGACTGGGTGAATTAATTGGTTGGGGTTTTTGATTTCAAAAGTTAGTTTTCCAAAATCAGTCTACATTACTTATATTTCAAAGATACTTGTTTTCTGCTCTTCGAAGCTTGTCATGACATGTCCTTGTGTTGCAGAGTCTGCAACAGTAGCAGTGACAGACATTATTTCTATCCCTATTGTTCTAACTCTCATATCTAAAACAAGACATCATAAATGGCAATATTGCAAAGGTAAAACAGTGTTCAGTGGGATGTGCAAGACAAAGAATATCTCCAAATAATGTTAAACTGTTTGATGATTGACGTAGCCACTGAAAGAGAATAGAAAAGTCAAAATCATGAAAATAATATCACCTGTTCTACCCTTATTATTACCCTGCCTTGGCTACTTCAGAGAAGCTATATATGCAAATGAGCTGGTCTGCAGGATGCTTAGGTACTCTCAACTGCATTTATACCCAAAGATGCATTAAACATTTTCCAATTAATATAAATATCCCAACATTGTTCTCATGCTATTAAAAATGAAATACAATAAATATCTGACAGAAGGTGCGAGAAACTTCCTCAGAATAGGAGGCAACAAAATGTCAGCTCTATTTGTACAAGAACTTTAATTTTCAACTAAGCAATCCCATGTACTAGGAAAAGAAAATCTTTTCAATTTAGAGGACTTTGACAAATATTAATATATCACAGTTGCAATGGGATTCATTTGTGCTGTGGAATCCAAGAGGTCAGTACATCTGTAAAGACTTATAGTACTTAAGAGATGATCGTACAAGACATATGGTTTAATCATGATGTATTTAAGCCTTTTTTATCTGCTTAAGAATTCAATGTTTTTCTTTCTCTAATTTAAGAAACCATTTGCTATTCCTCTCAACAACCAAAAAAGTATTAATACAGGAAATAGAGTGTATTAAAAATAGACTGAGAAAAATCAAAATTACATAACTATAATTGATTACGACTATGTTTAAAATATAGATATAATGATTTCAGTGTTAATCTTTATATGCTCGACATCACACTGTAAATTGTTATATATGGGTGGATTTCCTATAGAATCTCATTTATAGAACAGTAAATCCTCAGAGAAAGATAATGAAAATGCAGAAGTACCTTGTGACTTATATCTCAGCATTAATATGTTTATGTCACTAAGGCTATCTTCTAACAGCAGTTTATTTTGCTAAAACTGTGTCCTCCCAATTATGGTCAGAGCTTTTTTTTATTTTTAGATTGATAACGCATGCCTATCGAGTGTTGCATGAACCATGGTGGAAAAAGCCTGCTAGAACTTTAGGTATCTATCTGCTTTTGCCAAGTGGCCCTTCATTGTTGCTAGAATGCGTGTGCGTCCCTTATCCCCACCGATGGCCAACGATTGGTAAAGTAAGATGGGAAATGCAAGTTATTATTATTTCCTCTGTCAAACCTATGGGAACCTTTCTGCACAGAAGTATCTTAGCCAAAGAGATTGTAGATGTGTCAAGCAGCAGCTATTCAAGGTGGTCTGCTTGTGGTAGGATTTGGAATTGAGTGCTCATTCTGTAAGTGCAGGATAAGCGTACAGACAGTTACAGACTACTGAACTGGAGCATGAACAGCAGCACCACAGGGCAGTATTACTCTTTTCTGTAAACTCAGAAACCAAGTAACTCCTTTCAGGAATGCTTGGCTTTTTTATATTCTCCTTGGTCTTATTAAAGTGTTCAACAAAACCCAAGTATCCAAATACTTGTATCTGTCAGTAGAACAGAATATAAAGAGCACAACACAGGACATGAAATATGAAATAATTCCTTTTATCACTCAAATAAGAACGGTGAATATTAAAGGTTATTAGATAATATAAAAAAACCCACTAAAATTAAAAGTTATTAGACAGTCCTGCTCATAGATTATCTGATTATGGACTAGAAAAAAGATGCAAGTTAAATGTTAATTCAAGAGTATTAACTTGCCCAGTCTTAAACATAGGGTTTAGTCTTTAATAATAATCAAGTCTACAAACAAATGAAGGAAAAAAGATATAAGCTTGGTACAGAACGTCCTTGTGTTAATTCATAGCACAGGCATGAAGCCACGGTTTAATTTCACCTTGTTCAGGCAGTTCCTCTCCAGTATGCTAGGATTTACTTTTATCCATTAACGGGATGATTTTTCACGCTATTCATTGACATATGTTGAAAACATATCCTTTTCTGAAGGAAGACAAGATTAGCTGTAATGCATATAAAAGTTTAAAAGCTGTCATTTAAAAATGGGAGTAGGCTTCTGAAATCTGTAGTTTAAGCTCTGAGCACAGCCATGCCCAGTAACGTATTTCTAGTACTATGATGCGTCTCAAAAAAGATTAAAGACAGAAGGATGGGAAGCACTTTATAGCAGGAATCTAGTGGCAGTGAAGCCCACAAAAGAGAATAATTGAATAATTTCTTAATTAGAAACATATAGAGCATTATATATTCCTCAGCTGGGTTCCTAATCAAGGATGAGCTCTGACGATGTAGGAACTTTCAGGTATTTTCTTGAACTGGAAAAGACAAGAATTTGATTTTTCAAGGATGAGATCATTTAAAAATACTGTGAAACACCTGGTTATAGTTGGAGACTACTCTGGATAGCACTCTATTGGTTGCCCTTAAAAAAGTACAGTGTAAAATAGGATGTGAGTTTTTAACTATCAGCATCTCACTCACTTGTAAGGGAATTGAGGATAAAAATAACCTTATTTGTTTCCTTAAAACTCTGTTGTGTTGAGTGAGGGCACCATTCTACCTTCTTTCCATAAATGAGTAAATATTTGTTTGGGAGAAATGTATACTTATCCTGAGGTCTCAAGTTGGGCGTTGCAGTATGATAGCTTGTTATTTATGCTCAGAACGAATGCCACAGCCTACTCAAAAAGGTCCTGTAGCACGTTCTTTGCAGCTGTCTTCCACATATGGGCTATGGTGGAACCCCTAAGAACCCCATGTGATATTGCCAATGCTCTGAGTGTGCTATATGTGGATTTGGATATCTGCATCACAGAATCATAATGGACTCAGGAAGCAAAAAAGTGAAATTACATTCTTATATGAGCAGAACCTGAAACAGTACATCAATATTTTCTTTAGCTAAATAATGGCTTATTATGCTTAAGTTTTCTTTCATGGGTTTTATATTGACCAATTGCTTTGAAATAGGTGCTATTGGAATCTTCCTTTTTTATTACATTGCATGCTAGTATTAAGCGGCCATTGTTTTCATTAAGGACAAGTGTTTTCATGGTCATATAAGAGATTTCTTTAATCTAAAAAGACCTGGTCACTTTATGTACAGACTATCAGCAGCCAGACACTGTTTACTTTCAGTGACTATGGTATGTTTATGTATGTCTACCTCATCAATTAGAAACAAATAGCCCAGAAAGGATGTACTCTTAGCATCTAAGTAAATAATGGAGATGGATAAATGAAAGTTACTAAATCAAGATGAAATACATTTCTAAAGCTGTGTCAGCTGTGCTTTCATGCCCAAGGAAAACAAAATTGATCACCTGGTTGCAATCCAAGGTCAAAGGTCTGAAACAGAGACTGCTGACACTTAGGCAAATGACACGCTTAAAATAATAGGATAAGAAAAGTTTTCATTTGAAAGAAGAAAGAAGCAAGGAATATAGGTATATACAACAGTATGTTATTTAGAATTATGTAAAGATTTTTACCTGCTGTTTTATTTTCTCATGAAATAATTAGGGATGAAAATCTATGTGAAATCAACAGAAATATTTCACTGATTCATGCAGATCCAAGGTTTCATAACGGTGTCCAAATATGTTCTATACTCCAGTAGTGGAAGGAAAAATCAACCTCAAAGCATTATTTTCTTCTGCTTAGTTTCTTTTTCTTAAAGTGTTAGAAGCAGAATGTTTTGAAGACTGTTGATGAACAAATACTCCTAAAATGTTTGTAAAATATTAAGAGTAAATTAATCTCTATAATCATGTTTCCTCTCATGAGTGTAGGGAAAACTGGTAAGAACGAAAAGTCAGTCTTGCAGAGAACTGTTCTCCATGGAAGTTTTTTTTGTGCTTCAAAGATGCATAAGACTCAGTTCTGCTTGGCTGAATATTAGTGCCATTGCAGCTAAGTTTTACAGAGGGGATGGCTTGCAAATCAGAGCCACAGACACAGGGTTTTCCAAAGACTTTTCCACTGAATAAATTATTTTATTTGGGGCAGAATATATTTGATAAGATATCAATCTAGTTTGGTGAGAACTAACATTGTATTGTTACAATAGCAAAACAGGCAAAATAAGGAGGAAAAATTAGGGAGCATGAGATAAACAATCTTTTTCTCAGGATTAACTAAGAGTTACACATCTAACTTAAGTTTTGATTACAGCATGCTCAGATAACCATGCAAATTCGAGATGGAATGCTGATAGAAATGTCAGCAGAATCGATCCCTTCACTCAGCCAAAGGGATATAATTATAATTATGAATTATTTCATTTTTATTTATGTCTTAATCCAGAAAAAGCAAAGGGACTGCATTTTTGGAAACTTACTTTTCAGTCTAAGATGGTTACTGCATCACCTCCAGTTGAAATAAAATATCTCTGTTGTGTATTAAATATTCATCACCTAGCTGAGCTAGAATTCCTTGTTTGCTCTGAAATTGTGTTCTCCTACATGACAGTAAAATTTGCGAAGTCCCATCTCCAGGTTGTCCTGCCATTTATTAAATATTTTAGCTAGAAAGAAACATTAAGAAGGCCTACAGACTAGGAACACAATTGAAAAACCTCTAAGAAAGGAAATATCTTATTAATTCATTAAGTCAAACTGCTTGTATCTACACTTGTATGACTAGAATTATGGTTCATTAACTTCATTTCTTTATATGAGTTAATTAGCTCAGAGGAGGCCAGAAATTAATTACCAGCTTATATAGTTTGTGCAGAATGGCATTCTGTTTATTTAGTTTCTCCTATTAACTTTTAATCTCTTCAAACAATAAAAGAGGTAATTAGTATTTTATAAACAAAAATGAATGCAACAAAGGCAAATAATTTGCCAAATAGTGAGGCTCCTGTGTGGAACCTGATAGTTGTGTGGTTCAAGTTACAGACCTTTTCACTGTTAAGTATAAGCAAAATAAGATTGAAAATCTAGGTAGTCTTAAGTCAGGACTATGCAATTCATCATTAAAGAAGACCTACCTACTAATACTTCAGAGAGTAGAAAAATGAGCCTTAAAATTTTCCAGCTGTTTGAAAATAATTGCCCATGTATTCAGGTACAATAACAGTTGTAGCTAGCTTTACTAAGACACAGGAGTAGAGTGGTACAAATGGGAAAACAAAAAGAAACATAGTTCATTTAAGTAAAAAATGACAAAACATCTGAATGTACATGTATATATATTGAGTATACTATTAATGCATACTATATGATTGTGATACAAACAAAAGGTCAAAAGTCACCAGTATCTTCAATGTTTAACCAGGGTGTGTTTCTGCACAACTATAACATACAGTAACTCTGTTTAGCAACTTGGTAACATATATTGATCTTTGCTTCATTTTCTTCCGCTCTGTAGAAACTGCATATGTGATATTCTTTGTAATCTTTTAATATTCTTAATAATTTCATGGTAAATGTACAAAGATACAGCACAGTACAGATATTCCTCACCATATTTTTATATACACGAGCAAATAAATGCAAATATGTGACAAGCATGTCACTGAGGAAATATTTCAGGAAATTCTTGATGAGTGTTTAAGATTTTTATTAGGACTGTTTATTCATTTCCCTACATCTGCAAAACCAGGTGCCTTTGTCCAACTTTACGAAACCCAGAGAGATCCATAAAAACCCTCTTTAAAAAAGAATCTAAAGCCACCACGAACTTTAAGTCTGTAATCCTGAGACATTCGTGGACTACAAAAAGTTGTGAGTCTCATTGAAGAGTGAGCCTGTGCCCTTCCCGCCGATATCCATTTAAAGTTCCAGTTAAAGCTTCCTATACCTGATACTGCAAGACTGAAAACTGCTAATGTTCTGGTGTACAGGAAAGCTGTTAGTAAAGTTATAATCTTACCTTGTCTTTGCCTTTGGCTCTGTGCAATTTGTGGAAGTAAAAGACAAAATCCTGTGGGGCTGAATATTTAACTTCTTAAAGAGCAGGGTGATTTTCAAAATACATTGACTGCAAGACAAGATCCTGACTAGATGTGCTAAGTAGAGAGGAATTATTATGATACAGTTCTATAATTCATCATTTGCCTATAAAATTAGCGGTCCCTCCATAAAGAGAAACTGGAGAGCAGCTTTTTGGCTAGGGAACGAAAAAGTACAATGAGTACAATACGCATTTACCAGTATGGCTTAACTGCTTTGGTTTTGCTATAATTAAATAATATTTATTAATACATTAATAAAATAGCATCTTGTACAGATTTTAAAAGGTAAGCATTAAAACCAGAATACCATATGTAAAGGTGTTAGACTGGTATGATAAAACCAACATAAGAAAGCTTTGTTGGAGTTGCTCAAATCTGGAGCAGCATAGCGTAATTCTTCCTGGTGCACGGTGGGGTAAATGTAGGCTCTGCTCAAGCCCACAGAAAAAACTCTTACTCACTGCAGAGTGACAAGAATTTTCCCTACTGAAATTCTACATTTTACTCAAAAGCTTTTTCAGACTTGTTTTTCATCTAATCTAAAAGACAAAATGTCCTTTCTCCTACTGGGTCTTTTTATCAGGTCAGCACATGATATAAGTGAAGAAACATTTGGAATAAATCCTAGAAATCTTCTATTCAAATTAGCACCACCCCCCCCCTTAAATGCAGAAAGATAATATCTAATAACCTTTATTGTTATATAACTGTAAGAAAAAAACCCACAATAATTAATGCCATTTTGAAGGCTGTGACAACAAAGGACAAAACTTTAAATTTCTCCAACATGTTAGAGACTTTGAAAAGTAAAGGAATTAGAAAGGATTTCAGGGCATTCGGTGTGTCCTGAAGCTGATTGTATCAATTCTTCATCAGTGAAACACAATGTTCCCCACTATCTATTCAGTGTACCCAAAGGTCTTCATGGAACTGTTTAAATCATCACAATTAATTTTAGGTTCTGATAAGAATAGAATTTTCCTTTCTCTGTCTGTCTGTTATTTTGTTCTGCTTTTGTCTTAAAATCCTCTTGATGTGAAACAGCTGCCATCTTCAACCTGATTAACAGATAGACATAGGTTCTTTATTGCCAGCATTAGCTTTACAGCACAAATCACACGGCTTCAAAAGGCTGGGGAAACGATCAAACTGCTCACAACTGTTACAATGATTTCAAGCAATTCACCAATCCTAACTGGTGCTGCCTTTGCATATTATTTTCTCGGCTAATTCCTGAATATACTAACGTGCCATGTCAAGTTGATTTCTGTAGTTCTGATGAGAAGCAAAACAAAACCTCTTATCTGAACACAGTCTTGGACAACTGAGCATGTTATATATGCTTTTTATTAATTTGACCCTATTATTTCAGCCCATAGACACCACCAGCATGTATAAGTATAGGGATGAGAAGAAGGAAAGTGATATCTTTTTAATTTTGGCATTAATTTTGACTTTTAATAGTAGGATGACATTATCTGTATGAGAAAGGGAAATAAATAAATCTGTTGTGGAAGCTCAGGGCCTCCAATATATTTGTATAAATATTCTTGCCCCATTAGGACAAGTGACATTTTTTTGCTTGCTCTCATTCTCATGCTGTCAGTTCAACATATCCCAATACTTTCATCTTTGTTCACAATTTCTACTTTCACTATTCATTAATTTTGTTAGGAGGAATTTTACCTATTCTAGGGCTAGCCACTGGTCTGCAAATAACATATAACTTCTAGGAAATGAGAAAATCCTCCTGCCTTCTTTAACCTGATCTCCCTCTGCGACCCAGGATCTTGTTTCTCTCACTATCTGAGAGAATTCTTCCAGTGTCCTCATTCCCCACAGGTGTCCTACAGACTGAGTTTTAAAACTTGGTTCTTAACCTGCGCTTTACTTACTAATCTCTGCCTCCTGCTTCAAGTACAACTGTTGTCTATGGCAGCATCTACTGCGTTTCAAGAACTCGAAGGGGAGGGGGGGCTTCTCAAAGGACCACACCATCACCTGCCCTCATAGCTAAGTATTCAACATAGTTTTCTCATCCAAATAAAATTATTTCCTCGGGCAAATTCTGTCTCTGAACAGTTCCACCAAATACCCTTTCATTGCTTATCCTTGTTTTCTTCCTTACTAGCTTTACAATTCCAATGTTCCTGCCAGGTCTGGTCTCCCTCTCTGACCTTCGATCCCTCATTCTTCCACAAAGCATTCACAGAAGTTAATCTTGAACTCTGGAGTGTCTTCCACTTCCTTAGTGGTTTAGATAAATGTAGGAGAACCGCTTGCTAAATTTTGTCTTTCTCTTCTACACATTTGCCAAAGCTGGGATTTCTCCCTTCTTTGCTTCTTTTCCTACATTTGCCAAGTTTCTTTGTAATTTACCTCAACTTTCTCATAGATACCCAATACCTGCATCTTCTCTCTCATCCTTGTGGCCTTCTTGTTTCCTTTCCTTCTGCAACGAATATTTTAACCCTTACCTCCCACTTCATCCTCTACAGAAGCTAATATAGTCCTCTTCAGTAGGACAACTGCATTTCAAACATTATCCTCAACTGTGAGCCTCTTTTTTTAATATAAAATCACCAGCCTCAAGTTCTTCTCTGCAAACCAGGCAGTTTTGCTCTGCAAGGCTGCCAAATGACAGCTTCCCATACACGAAACACTGACTTGCGATTCACCCTGCTGAACCACTTGAGAAAAAAACTTGGCAACCCCATGAGAAATGTCTACATGACATGCATGTGGCACTCCAGTCATCTTCTTCACTCACAGAAAGCCACATCTTGTACATTACACAAGGCTGTTTCTGTGTTCCTTTTTTAGTCTTTGAGTTTAATGCTATACCTATGTTTTGACCTGTTATGATCCCATCTTCTTTTATTCTCCCATGATTCCCTTTTTACTTTTACTACCTAGTTCCCTTATGCTTCTTACTCATCCCTTCCAGACTTACAGATTGATGCTTTGCTACTGCTTCTGCACTAAGTCTGCAAATGTCTAGCCAACATCCTCAGACTCACTGACTCCATTCCTTTTTTAAATGCAGCAGTAACCCAATATTTAATCCGCACACTGCAGATCAGTTCTGCCTGCTTTTTGCTTACTATTTCCTATCCTTTATATCCCTCCTAACCTTCTGTTCCTATCATTTTTCACTGCAACCTTCTATCTCTTTGTCCATTTTTGTAACTCTTTAGTAGGATATTTGTACAAATAAAGAGTTATAGAATTACAGTGTGCTCTGTTGAGCAGTTAGAACTTGACATAGGTTGTCTTCTATGCTACTGTGAAACCCAGCAACACATTTTGGACATTCTGGGGATCAGAAGCCTTCTCATCTTGATTGGTATAAAGTTAACCGTTGTCATTCCTGCATTCGCTTACAGATAGATCAACGTAACTATGGGTGGCTATAACTAAGGAGTGTGAATATATACTATTAGATATGAAGCTTTAAAGACCACGGGCAACCCCACTGAAATATTTTCAAAGAGCACGATTTACATTCACAATCTGATCTTTATGCTGGGGTCTCTCTCCTTCTTTGACAGATTTTTACAATGACCTGTAGTTTTATCATAGGCTGTTCTTAGAAGTCCTTCATTGGCACTCTCAGTGAAGAACATTTCATGAGGCCATCAGAGTTTTTCTGGTTAACAGCAGAGGAATTTCTTGCAACTTCTACAAAATACTTACATCATCTTTCCCTTATGAGAATGTTTCTGCAATTACTTTAAATAACACCATATTTCCAGTGGCTTTTTTCTTCTGTTTTAAATACCTCTGAAAAATTTCCTCACCATAAATCCACAAAATAAGTATAAGAATATTAATCCAGCCCATCCCTTCTCCCTGCATCCAACTCTCTCTTTAAAATGATTGTTTCCTCCTTTATTATGACTACGTAGCAGTATCCTTGTGAAGTCCGTATAGCCATGATTGCGTACATCATGGCACCATACCTGTGAGGAGAGGAAATCATCATTTTTCTTCCCCCCACGTTCTTACTATTGATGAAGGTTATTCTCTTTATCATGTGCAGATTTTATTGAGTGATGCCAAGTGAGATGAATAGAAGCAAATAATGACAGTGCCGCAGTGATGAAATGAGAGACAGAGGTCATCTAGGTTTTATACTGAACAAATTGAGTCACATCCACTTCTCATCCATTATTTAGGGGTGATTGGGCAGGCTTGGCTTCTATAGATTTGATAATCATTCAGATGTCCATATTAAATATGTAACATAAATTTCTCATTTGGCTGTCGATGACTTGTCACTGCGAAACAACAATGCATAAAAAGGGCTATAATGTATGGATTCTCAGAAATATTTGACATAAATAAATATGTAAAAGGCAGATAATAAAATCTGTTTCTGTCTGCCTGCCAGCTAGCTTTCATGTCAGACTGGACAGCCCCATCTAATACTGTGATTTTATGCAGCTGTATCCTATGAATATTGGCCTGTACACTGGAGATTAAAGCACAGCAGATGTTTCTCTGCAGGCTAACAAATATATCACCCCTGATAACGAATGACAAATGTTGTTCCATATTGTGTCAGACAAAACCAGGGCTCTTGTAAAACAAGTGTTACAGCTGGAATAGGGTATTTTAACACAGTTACCTAAGGAGTAGACAAACAGACAGCCGCCTGCTCAAAAGGTAGCAGAATTCTAACCTGCAGACATGCAGGCATAGCAGCAATCAACTGCAGGAATTCAGGAAAAAAAGAAAAAAAACCTCCTAACAATGTTATGATATATTCGAGGATTTCTCTATATTATCATCAGATTTTTATGTGTGATTTTGTCATGCATCATTTGTAGGTATCCACCGCCGTTCCTCAGTCATATTGATACGGCAAAGAGTGTGATTTGGTATGGAGAAAGGGTTTGCGATGATAGGAGATGCACAGAAATTCATCCTGTTATAGCCCAGATGATGAGTTTATTGTTTATTATCCTGAAATCTCATGCTATCCCAGCAGTTTCCAAGAGGTGGAAAGATGAATGCAAGGAGGGGAGGAAGGACAAAAATAGCCTATGCATTATAAAATATTACACTGGGCTAATTAGTGTGTCACATTGTTATTTATTACTGTTTTATTTGGGTCATTTTTACCTCTTGCACATATTAGCGGTACGTTAATGTCTGATCAGCAGCACGTCTTGGCAGCATGTCTTGGCAGCATGGAAGTAATACTAAGTTCTCCCTCTTTACCTGTTTGGTAATTCAGTATCCTTTATCTGCTCCCTTGCAAAAATAAACCCTACAACCTTCACGAGGGACAAGGTGCTTGAAAACTCAGCAAGTAAGGAAGATGGGATCATATTTTGATGCTTAGAATATTTAGAAGTTTCAGCTGCTATACCTTGTGAATACATGCCATTACCATTTTTTTTCCTTAGCTTTTGAATTGTCATTTGTCCACTGAATCAAGGATTAAAAGAAAAGCATTTTTACCGCTGGCAGGCAATGGAGGAAAAAAGCAATACAGCAACATGGCAACTCTCAATCACTTCCTGACTTGTTAATGAACTTTTTTTCCCTTTTCTAACTGCGACTTTGCTTTTGAGCTACGGTGTTTTCCCCAAGCCATTTTATACAATGAGATGGTAACAGTTGTTTGTCTGATAAAGCACGTACTATTTAGAACACAGATGTTTGATTATTATTTATTTCTCTCCGAAGCCCGCTAATTCAGTCCCAAATGATCTTTTTTTTTCCTTTTGCTTAAATTTAATTTGGAATGTATGTTGTTGGTAAGTGACAGATAGTTTAATTATTAATAGGATCCTGCAATGCAATGCACCATAGTTTTAAAGTCATCTGGGGCCAAACCAACACTACTTCCTTCCTTCCTTATGCTTCTGGGATTCCTTGAAGAATCCAAAGGTAATTACAAAACTCATGACAAATCTGCATGTATTATGTCCTTTCCTCAACATTTGTGCTTGCCTATGGTTTTACAAAGTACCTTTCTTACTATGAAAAGGTAATGAATCAGGAGAGACTTCTGCTATGGTTGCTTCCTTGGGAGAATGGACTATCTGGGGAGCAAGGGGAGGGGAAGAGAACAGGAAGAGAGAAAAAGGGAGGAGGGGATAGAGTGGCTGAATACTGGAGCTGTAGTACCTGACACTGAGACAAAGGTGGATGCGCTCAGCCCCCCTGAAGGAGTGTGACTCCATGGGATCTGGTTGTTGTTATGGGGCACAATCACAACATTATCAAAATATGAACTAGATAACAGGATTGAGGAAATATCAGGAAAAAAATTCCGAGGTAGAAGCTGCTGAAATAAGTGACATTTTCTCCATGCTTGGTGTGTAGTATAAACCTAGAAGGGTATTTAACTGTGTTGATAGGTCACACTTTCTAAGATATTAAATGTCTTCTTTCTAACATTTTCCAGGCACTCATGGTATTTCATATTTCTGGAAAAGCTGTATATGAATAGAAAGTGGGAGGGAGGATGTGTTTTCACAGATTCTGCTGTATAATAAGCTGCTAATATTGGAAAGCTGAAGAAGTGCTCACACTAACCCAAATTTAGATATAGGCCTAAAGTTGGGTTACGTACTTGGAACTGGACCTGAGGCTCACACCAGAACCTAAACTGATCAATGCTTCCCTGAGCTTCCAGAAGAAGGAACAGGGATACACAGGGACTGCCTTTCCAACTTCAGACTTGACTATAAAAGCTGTAAATTTAAACAGACATTGAAGTGATTCTAAACAAGTTTGGAAATTTAAGAAATGAAGGGCCTTACGGGACATACAGAGGTAGGCACCATTTAACTGATCTGAGATTTTAGGTGGATGCTGGATGGGCTGCCAAGGTGAGGTGGAGGCCCACAGCTGGGGAGTGAAAGATAAAACCTGAAAGTTGCTTGGCAAAACTTTATTGACATGATCCACTTGAGGTCATAGCTAAGAGGGCTATCTTTAATCAGGAAATATGGTATAAAAACCTACTCAGCAGATGAATGGTTTAACTAGTAAAACATTAAGAAATTTAACGTTTAAATATTTTACTGATGTGATTGCAACAATTACTAATGTGCAAAATCCGTCCTAGCAGAGAGGCAGCAATAGAGTGGTAGAAAAACATTGCTAACAACAGTTTGATTTTTAAATATTCCATCTTCTACTCCTACAAAACGATCAAGACAATCCATGCTGTTACTTGTCTACCACTAAAATCTCTGATGATCTAGCACCAAACAAATGTACAGTGATTAAAGAAGAAAATGTTAATGCAGGTGAGGTTTTGGACAGCCTTGTTCTTTTACATAAGAGTATAAAACTCAGACAAATGCTACTCAGACTATATGAATAAAATACTAAATAGCTCAAAAAATAAAATAGCTAAGCTGATTTTAAAACCAGAGTTACTTATTCTGATGGGCACTCACTTTTTGGATACTTATTCAAGTTAAACCAAAACATGCCTCTTAATGATGACATTTCTGGGAGCCTGAGTGCTTCCTAAATTGCACTGGAAACGGGATTTACAATTCTCAATCCCATAGGCATTTTTGAAAATTTCTTTTAAAACTCAGTGTGCTTTCAGAACAAAACCACTGGAAAAGACTAACCAAATACTCATCAGTGAAGTTAATGAAGACTAAAAATTAGAACTGCCATAATGTTCAAAATAAATGTCTTTTATTCATTTGGTTATTTGGTTATTTATTTATTTTTAAACAAAGGCTAGTCATGGCAATAAAATATATATATATTGGCTAATACAACATGTTTTTCACTCTTCTTTACTTTGATATCCTCTAAACAGTAATTAAAAAAACAATCCAAAATATTATGTAAAATTTTACCGGACGAAGGTCACAAAACATGATATCAGGTAGAACACAAAGGTAGATCAATGTCACTATATGGCTGTATGAAATTATTTAGAATAATTTTTTATTTTAAAATTAATACTGATTCAAGCTTTAAATCTGTTAAAGATATAAATAATAACATTCCACTTACAAATAAACGTGCCTATCTGATCATAAGAGCCCTAAGTCATAACTGGGAAATTGAGGAGAGCAAAGAGGAAAGTGCAAAAAAAAGAAAAAAGAAGAGAAAAAAACCCAACAACAAAGCAACCCCCCTCAGTCTTTAGATTATGGCTAAATCTCTTAACTATTATTTCAAAATCCCATGGCTTTGCATCTTAATCTTACTGCACTATACCCTGAGATTCTACTTTGAAGTTTGTGTTTTACTGTGGGAACAAATGAACTCAAAACTCAGATCAGACAAAACTATTGAGTTGATTCCTGGGAGAAATCACACAAAATCACAGGTTTCCAAATGTAAGCAAGAGCTGAGAATTCTTTCTGAGACCCTTGGCTCTCTTTTATATTTCACCATTCTTTTACAGAGCTTCCAATATCTGTATTTTTTCAGAATTGACCCAGGGGAGATCAACCCCCAAACCAACAAACCAAAAAACTATAAAACAAGCTGCATCTCCCACCAAGAAGCAGCCCAGGTTACAATTGCCAATCAGTGGTACAAATTCCCTTGACTGCTCTTAGGCTTTGACCCCCTCTTCTTGCAAAAGACTGTTTCCCAGTGGAAGGGATAGCAGTTTGTCTGTCCAACTCTTCAGCAAAGGGCACCGGGCACGATGCTCCCACTTTTGCTTCCTCTTCAGCATGCTTCTGCCTCGAGGCTGCCACTTGGGATTGCTCCCTTTCTGCTTAGTACATAATCAGCAGAAAGATAGGTACATTACTATCCCCAACAATATCATGCTCCCTGAAGGTCTGACTTCATTTGTAGGGCTTCTTTGCAATGAAGCAATTTTTCTGCCTTGAAAGAAAACCTTGCATGTGCTATTCAGTTGGGATCCAAAAGATAAAAATTTATATTAGATGAGAACAAATTCTTTCCTATTATATAGTGAAGGCTGTCCCACTCCCCTGAATTTAGTACAAATGCACAGCGTACTTGTTACCATGTGAGAGATGAATAATTGTGATTACTACTAAAATCCACATTAAACCATAGGGAAGTCTGTGTAGAAAACAGAGGAAAGTGGTAGAGCTTCATTTTTGAATATTTACTTGTGGCCAGAGGCTACAATTGGAATGATGAGACTTGGAAATTTATAATTCCTAATGAAGACTTCAGATGTCCTTTTCAGCACAAAAGCTGCTTCACTGTGAGGATACCTATAAGACAACCCTTCCCTCTCACCCCCAAATTCCATCTATAACTTTTATGAATATAGAGCTTTATCCTCTAGGTATAATTAACTTAGATGCTTGGACACCTGGTAAGAGCTCTTCACTGCAGTGACAAAATTTATATACAGGTTAAAAAAATATTTTTTGGCTGAGAGTGCTTTTTTTTCCTCATAAGAGACAAAATAGGACTGGTGGGAAAGAAGAGCCACTCAGCAGCAATTACATTAGATTCTCTGAAACGGAAACAATTAACAATCAAGCACATGCCAAACTGGAGCAATGCAGGGATTTTTTACTTTAAAAATAAAGAAAAATAGTGGTAATGACAAACATGCTTGGGTTTTGCCTCTGATAAATACTTATTTTTAGTATTGATCACTTATTTTTGAGAAAAACAGCAGTGACCATTCTGCTTTCAGGATTAATATTATTACATATGGCCTTTTATATCTTCTGATTAAGTACATGACATTCCTTCTGAGACACCATTCTCTCAGTTCCAGGCAGCTAAATCTACACATAACAATTTTCGAAGACTGTTCCTTGTGTATTTCTACGAGTTGGGAAATTCATAAAGTTCCCTCTGAACTAACATCAGAGAGACTGTCATTTGGCTCTTGTATTTCAACATGGAATGATTTAAATACTCTAACTGCATTTGGCCCATTTTCAGTAAAGTTCGACACTGGTTGCTCAGAATTTACCATGAAGGGTTATCCTGACCTTAGGCATGACTTCTAGACATGTTGGACATACTATGCTCAAGCTGTTGAGATAATTTGCATGTGTACAGTGATCACTGGTCTAGAATTTGCCACCAGCAACTCATCAGCTGCTAAAACTAGGCTATGGGTTGTCTGTAAATCAATAAAGTGGCAAAAAGTTCTCCTTTTTTATGCAGATAAAATTCACGTTGGGAAACAGGAGAAGCTGAGGAAATCATGACTTTGGTAATTGTAGTCGGTAGGAAGCATAATGCCACAGTGGCATTTTCCTTTCTAAAATCCACACAGCTGCATGGCTGGGAAAGGATGTGGCAGTTTAACATCCAGCTCTCTCTAATCAGTTCCAGGGAGGAAGGTGATTTTTGGTTGAACAGGCCAAAAAGTGCATGCAACTGATTGCCACAGCTATAGAAATTGTTTAAGTAGTTATTCACCAGGTTGGGTAGGGACAGTGGGCAAGTACAGACTCGGACACTGTGCCAATTATTTTGTAAATGATGACTTTGAGGTTAGCGTGGGTAATATAATTGTCAGAGGAATTACATTATTACAGAACACATCTTAATCATAAATTAGCTGATAACCTGTAGGATGTTCCTCTGTGAATGGTTCAGGTCAAGTAAAATTCAAGCATTTTTGTGGTTGCGTACTTTTTCTTCATCCTGAAGAAAAATAACCAAAATTAAAGCAGAAAAGTGTAAAACCTAAATATACAAGTCTGACATTGCACTCATTGCAGAGAAATGTGCTGGTTCTAAGGGGATGAACATGAAGGCGCGAGCCATATTAAGAAAATCATTAGTGCAATAAAATAAACTTGGGTTTGTTTTTTTTGTTTAGGGACTTTTTCTATTAGAGATCCAAACAGCTATTGAAAAACTTTGAAACAGAATCTGAGTCACGACTTGTTTTGGTATGTGAAAGAGGTAGTAAAACCCCTGATGATTAAAATGAATAAATATGAATGTCAACTACTAAACAATAAAGAGTTAAACACAAAATGACAAAAAAAAAGGCCCCAAACAAACCTGCAAACCTTAGTCATATCATTTCCTCCAGCTGGAAAGAAATCAACATAAACACTGCTCCTTTGTTTCAATGTCTAAATGTAACTGATGTACAGTAAACAAAACAGAATTTAGCCAAAGACGAGAAAAAAAGAATTCACACACAAACTCTGGAAATTTGTATGGAGCTCATATTCAACCTTTCATGTTCTGCTTCTTAGCATCCCTCTTCTCCTACACCAGCCAATTAAGATGGACACAATATTTCTCCCCTCTATTTTCGGTCAAAGAATCTTGGCACAACCAGCACAAACAAACTTTGCTAACAGCTTTAAACTTGGAAGGCCCGCTTTTTAAATATTTGCCGCTACATAATTGAAACAGCTGTTTTAATGAGATACCTACTGTCATCATTTTACCCTGGCTGAGCTGGGTGACAACAAAGCAGTAATAACGAATTCAATAATAATTAACTCGGGTCATCTGCTCATCTGTCATGGCTCATCAGCTTTAGGGAGAAAAATCCCAGTGAACTTCTCTCTTTTGTGAGCTTTCCAAAACTCTGCAATAAAATGCTTAGAGAGGACTCTAGGTAGCCCTTCAAAAGTTCTAAGCAAACTGGTAAGTAGGTTAATTAAATTTTATGCATGTTTAAATGCTAATGATTACATTCCTAACATTACAGTGTAATCTGTTATGGAATGATGTCATGCAAGCAGTGGTTTTTAGTGCCTAACACATTTCCATCCTGATGTGGAGTAGCTCTGGATCATTTATCGGAGGGCAAGAAGTTGACAGTGGTGTTTCCAAGCCAGGTTTTACATTTAGATCCTTGCCCTGTCTGTTGAATGTTAAGCAGGGGAGTTAGAGAAAACCACTAATTTTATGCCTACTGCCGTATCACAGAGGGTGATTCAACACACCCAAGGCGAGTTTTCTTAGCTGCACAATAAATAAATAAATACAATAGCAATTCTGGGGAAATCAGTAAGGATGGCATTCTTCTCAAATTGCTCTCTCCCCAGAAGAAAAAATATTTTGGGACTCACCCTGAGGTAGGTTTTTTCATGATTTTTTTTTTCCCTTCTCCATGAAGATGAAAATAATTTTTCAAAGATTAAAAAGTATTGTTCCCTGAGAAATCAAAGGTATGGGTGTAGGGTGTTCTCTGTAAAATCATTTGGAGGGTAAGATATTAATATCTGATGTATTTTAATATTTTTTTTTTCCTTTTGTGTGAGAGAAAAAGATGGCTCTTGCTACTATGACAGGTCTTTTTAACTTACTTTGGAACAATTTATGAATTCTTATTAAAAGAAAAAAGTAATGAGATAGTTGCTTAAACCTTCTGAGCTCATTTTGCCTTTTTGCTTTCAGTGAAACCTGGCTGTGTTTATCATTTAGGAGGTAGGTGAATGTTGGTTTATTGATAACCCCTACCTCTACTTTAAACATTTCAAAAATAAATTTTTAAAAAATACCCTTCAGAAATTTCAAATGCAACCAGCATATTCTTTGCCATGTTCATTAGTACTATGACCAGCTCAGTTTTGGAGAAAGGGTTGTTCTGTGCATTGGTTTTAAATGCAATGTTAACGGTAACCTGATGTAGCGTAACATCGGAATCCTTCCAACACCCTGGCTAAAATCTCAGAAAGATTTTCGCTGATGCAATGTAACAGTCAAGGTGAATTAACAGGTTGTAATTACAGGAATCACCACCAAGTATGTTATCTAATTAGAAATCTACATTTCCAACATCTCTGAATTAATAAGAGTCTTCTGTCCTCAACTCACACTCTGGACATTTTAGTAAAATTGAAGTAGTTGAGTTTTTGTTGTTGCTGAAAATTAAACTTATTCGCTTCTCAAGAATAGCAAGGTACAAGTTGTCATTTAGTTACTACATTAAAAAATTGCTACGTATAATTATTAAATCAATAAGAGCAACTTATTTACTTGTGAATAATGGCAAGCCTTCTAGAAGAAGATAGTTTGACAAAGAACTAGGAAAAGCTCTCTAGTATATATTCTTAAATAAATGTGAGGGAGGAAAAACTCAAAATAAAACAATATGGGTGCTTTGTAGTTTTAAATGAAAAACACGGTTATATCTGTACTACTTAGTTAAAGCGCATAAATAGACTGAAAGCATTATATTGCAGTAGACATGATGCATATTTCCAGAACAATAGCTTTGAAAATGGACATGATGTCTCCAAAGTCTGGTATGCATTCAGTATAAAGTAAACAAAAAAATTTGCTGTGGGTCGCAAGCAGTAAATTTGATCTTTGGTGCATAACGGAATACTAGAAGCCTAACATGTGTTTTGCAATAAAATCATTTAACTTTCAAATATTAATTGACTGCAAAAAGCACTTTGAAAAACTGCAGTGTAAAATTATCGATGATCTCAGAGGTCTCTTCCAACCTTATGATTCTATGATTCTATAATTCTATGATTAATGTAAATTTAAACTTTTCTCTAAAAATACTTCATTGTGTATTTTAAGGAAAGTATTCACGTAAAAAATACCTTTTTATTATACATTTTTTTCCAGATTTGTAAAGAGAGTCATGCTACCATGGAAGAATTGAGGAGAAAGGAAATGCTTTCTGTTTTTTTTCAGGATTATACATATGTAATTGAGATGTATAGTAAATTTTGACTCCTGGATGGCACCAATGGGATAAAAATCTGCAGTTTTCTCAGTGGTTTTTAAAAAATGTCTTTTTAGGTAGATTAAGTATTTTGCACAAAGTAAAATCTGTTGCAAAATGTTGATTAGTTTAATATATTTTGTGAGAATTTATCCACTTCAATGAAAACGTCTTCATTTAAAAAAAAGTTCTACCTATGCTGCTAAAGAAGGTGATTGGTGTATGAAAGCACACACCAGAAATGTTATGCAATGAGCCCTCTCTACTCATTTTCTCCTGCTATGAACAGTTTGTGTAAGTGATTAAATATTCATGAGGTGGAAGAAAGCAACTCAGAAGTTCTTTGGGTAGCATGTTCCATGAGGATTCATGGATCTTATTTCTTCTTCTAAATCTAAGGCAAACAGGATTTTGAACAAATGCTCTAGTTATATTGTATCTTTCTCTTCTTTCCGAAACTAATGTCACATTCAAACATAAACACCCCAGTTTCAAATTTCTCTGAAGTAGATACTGATTTTTCTTATTTTTTAATTTTTTTAATAGGTACAAACTGATGCACAGCTGGTAGTTAATCAGTTGGATGGCTACTATCACATAAAAAGTCAGCAAAAATCCAAGATAAGAAACACATCATCCTGGAGAGCCTCTGGTTTCTGGAAACACATTTACCAGTTCAACAGACATACAATATCCATTACTAGTTGAGTTCCAACAGACCCATCATATTCTACAGATGACAAATGACTTTGGCACTAGCTGATCAGTAGGTAGGCTTTTCTTTGGGGAACACAGGCTGCTTTATAGAATCATACAATCCCTAGGTTGGAAGAGACCTCTGAGATCACCGAGTCCAACCGTGCCTGTCTCCCCACTAAACCATGTCCCTAAGGAACTCATCCACCTGTCTTTAAAACACCTCCAGGAATGGCGACTCCACCACCTCCCTGGGCAGCTGTTCCAATCCCTGATCACCCTGTCCGTGAAGAAATTTTTCCTAATGTCCAGTCTAAACCTCCCCTGGCACAACTTGCAGTCATTTCCTCTCGTCCTATTGCTGTCACTTGTGAGAAGAGACCCACCCATCACAACCTCCTTTCAGGCGGTTGTAGACAGTGATGAGGCCTCCCCTCAGCCTCCTCTTCTCCAAGCTAAACAACCCCAGGTCCCTCAGTCTCTCCTCATAGGACTTGTTCTCCAGTCCCTCACCAGCCTCATTGCCCTTCCCTGGACGTGCTCTGGCCCCTCAATGTCCTTCTTGTAGTGAGGGGCCCAAAACTGAACCCAGCACTCGAGGTGTGGCCTCACCAGTGCTGTAATTTAATTTATGTGTTAGTTCAGACAAAACAAAGACCACAGTGACTGAGAAGCTGGTGTGGATCAGAAGCTGGGAAAGGGTTCATCCTGCGGGACGTCAGGAGCACATGAGGGAACTAGAGAGTTACAAACCACATTGTGCAGCCTGACTGGAGTCTGGGTTTCACAGGAAGCTGAAACGCGAGACAAACCCAGACGAAATTAAAATAACTGGGTCTAGAATTGGGAAATCCACTTTTTTGAGTCTGCAAACAGACTCAAATTCAATGTACTGAACAGAGTTCCGCTGACATTAGACCTTAGTCATGTCACTTCCTCCAGCTGGAAAGAAATCAACACAAACACTGCTCTTTTATTTCAATGTCTAAATGTAACAAACATTTTAATTATAAAAATTTCTACATTCCTTTTCCATTTTATTTATCTTATGTCACACACATTTTGTTATTTTGTCACAATAAAATATGCCATAAATACCGTTTGGGGTTTTTTTAATTGACAATCATAAGGACATACGACACCCAATACTGAGTAAATTGCTTCAGTTTTTCACTAGACCGACTTGGTTATTATTCGTCTTGTAAGAAAATAATTTAATATTTGACAGCTCTTAATGGATGTATCTTACTGAGTTTTCTAATTCTTAACTGATTCAAGTTCTGAGTTTTTGGAAATAATTGAATGTATTAATAGATGAGTACTATTTACTGTAGTATGAATAAATATTATTTCTTGGTATATGGAACTAAAAATCATTTTTCCCATACTCATTAAACATAATGATCTTGTATATTAAACATAATTATCTTGTATATTGTGGCTCTGGAAAGGGAGTCTTTGCTTGATATTTTTGACCTAGAGATGGAAGGCAGGGGGAGAGATAAACAAAAAGAAGGAAGGTTCTTGAAAGGTCCTTCACCTTGTAGAAATGACCATAGCTGAAAGAGTAATGAGTCCACTACCCCCTGCAGAGGAGCCTTATGCTGTCAGTGTACTATATCACTGGTTTTTCCATGTTTGGATAGTCAGTTCTGTGTAAATGGAATAATGGAGGATGAAAGACAAGTGCTTTCTGCAAAAAGTTATTGAGTCAAAATTCTGCCTCATTTGAATGGTCTTATCTACATGTTGACTTCCTCCCATGTGTGGTGAGCAACAACGTGATTGTATTCATTATCAAAATGTATTTAATAGAATTCAACAATCTATTCCTGTCCAGCCAATGCATTTATGCCTATGATTAAATTCAATGAGACTTAACAACAAGCTTTATTGTTGCACTGAAAATAAATGGGCCTGTTCATACTGATGTTTTGCATTATTGAGGCCTGGCAGACGGATTTGCAAAGGTATCTAGAAGCTGAGAAGAGCCAAGGGATCCTGCCAAGACTTTTTTTCCTGCCTATAACTAGATACCTTAGACAGGTGAGTCAACGTCTCGTGCAAAAGTAGCCCTACCAGTAGCTGAAGCATCTCAAAAATAATAACAGAAAGACTCAGAAGTTTGAGCACAGGGCAATTTACCTCCAAAAATATTTTAGGTGGTCAGCATTTAAACAAGGTCCCAGATGTATCAGAACAACCTTAATATGTATTTTGCTTGTTTTACCACATTTCAGTCATCAGAAATGAGTCTGAATCTGTGTGATCTTTTTCTGGTTTTTGTCTGGATTTAATATATATATTTACAAAAAGTTCATAAAATTTACTTGCAACATTTTTAAGCTGTTCTTTTTGGAAACATACTTTTCAGTGAACTTATAACTTTCATGATATTTTAGGACCTCATGTTCACAAACAGAAAAGATAAATATATACAAATATCTGTATGTAAAAAAACCTCTTTTACACTCCATGATAACTAAATATCTTGTAAACTTGTAAAATGGACTGGAAGTTCTGTTAAGCTTAATTTAACACTGAAAAACATTTTTGAAGTATTCTATTTTGCATATTTTATAGCAGAATATCTGAACAAAAATATTTACCATTGACCTTAGCTGGCTAATTCTATTGGGTCTATTCATAATGCTGAAGGTTAAGCACATTTACATGTGCTTTGTAATGTTAGCACCAGTAATACAATGACATCTGTCAATATACAGTGTACAGTCCGCATGATCTCTTTTAATAATAATTAAATTTGAGCATAAACTTTGTATTTTCTAGTTTTCAGAACAGAAGATGCATACAGGTTTTCAAAGTGAAGCTGGAAATTTTAGATTGGGGCAGGTAGAAGCAGAGGGTGTCTAAGCAAGGACACTAGGCTTTGGGATGAGAAACCTTTATCCAGTGACAGCAATAAATGGGATAACTAGCATGCACTTGGTAGACTTTAGGGTAAGCAGTTTGAGGGAGGTGTTGGTATCTGCATAAGGGAGGAAGCCAACAAGAAAAGAGTGGTGGGTCAAAGATACGGCCTGAAAGCTTGCTAGATGAGTGGAAAAATCAGGACAGTTATGGGATAATATACTGAATGGAATAACTTGAAGAAATCAGAAAAGGGCTCTTTGGGCAAGAATACTACTTGGAGATGAACAATACCAACCCAAAGGTTGACTAAATGTGAGTGAAAAATAGGGTGAAGAGCCATTTACAGATACAAGAAATGTAGAAAGGAAAGGTCAGAAGCATAAGACAAAAAGATCACGCTTCAAATAAAAGTGAGACAATTCCTCTGTACATCTCATTTCCAAATCCACATCATGCTACTGCACGTGTTCTCCAGAAACCAGTTCTGTCACATACAGACAGGGAAGTAACATATTATGTATTTTCTCATTATTTGAGCATTGCTTATCCTGTATCTTGTGGAAAGAACAGTACATGATCACACAGCTGAAAAACGTGCTAAACTTTATACAAGCAACAGAAACAGAGTGAAATGTTGCAGGCAAAAAACACTCTGTCCTGTGTTTTGAGAGCTCAGTCTTGGAGTCTGAATCATGAGCCTTCAATATTTAATATTTTGTATGCCAGTGTTATTCATAGTGGGAATAGGTAAGCACAAGTTATCTGACCAATTTCCCTCTGATGTAAGTCACGCTGTATTGTGCAATATTGGTAATTTACCATATAAATTTTACATGATTTTGTACAAGCCCCCATTCACAACTGATAACGTAAAGATTAACTCTAAGTCAAACAGAAAACAAGAAGTGGGAAAACTTTCTTCAGCCATACATCAGACTTTTTCTTTTGTGTGTTATAAACTCATGCAGGCTTACCTAGACTACATAGAGGCTTGAATTCATTACAAACAGGAAAAAAAACCTCTAGGAAGACAGGGATTTCTGCTTAAGTTCTGTGCTGATTTTACCACCTGATCTTTCCAGACCAAGTCACAGAACTGTTTGACAATAAAGTAAATTCAATTTTTCTGATTGACTGCCTTTATCTTAAAACGTGCAAACAATTACTTTTGAGCAAGACAGTACAAATTGCATTGATCAAACTAAGACTTATCAAAGGCTTCAAGCACCTTCAAAGGCATGTGAAAACTACAGAAGTTAGACTGAAAAGACACAATTGAGTTTTAAAAATCCCTTTTTTCATTTTTTTATATCATTGTTTAAGGCTATATATATTTTTTTAAGTGAGAAACACTGATCCTAACTGAATTCAGATGCAAAGGAATGTGTATGGATAGTAGAGGCAGGAGCAGGCTACCTAGGAGGTGTGCAGAAACATCATATATGGCTGTAGCAATGCAATTTGGATGGCACATAACTTGGCCAGAGTTAGAACTGGAAATGATAAGGGTTTCTTTAGATGCTTTAGGAGACTGGGGAAAATATAGGCCCACCAAAATATGTGGAGGGTCATTAAAGTGATGTGTTACATGGAAAATACCAGAATTCCTTTGATGCTACATCTGGTTTTAGACCTTTCACATCTCTAGCAACAGAGTTCAAGAGAGAGAATTACTATTTGCAGTAGAGGACGACTAAGTTTGGGACCGCTCTGTAAATTGGACTTACCCACAGGACTGGATGAGATGCATCCAGCGGTTCTGAGGCAGCTTCCCAAGGTCATTGCAAACTCCTTCTCCATCATTATGGAAATATTACTAGGAAGTCCTCATGACAGCTATGTTCAGGCACCTGAAGGACTAGGAAGGACAGGAACAGCCACCATTTATTAGCACGGAAAAATGGTAGCTGACCAACTCGGCTGCCTTCTCAGACTGGATCCACAGATAAGAGGAGGGAAGCAGTGAGTGTTTATCTTGAATTTAGCCAAGCTTTTTATGCAATCTCCTTCCAGCCTAACTGGGGAGGTAATAGAGTGTAATATTCAGAGTCTATATGGGGGCATGGAAAATTGGCTTAGCCATCAGGATCAAAATGCAGCCAATGATTCAGAGCATTCTGGTTAATAGTGAGGTTCCTCAGTACTGGGATTGATGCTGTTTATTGTCTTTGCTTGTGATGTGGGCAACAGGACAGAACACACCCTCAGAAACTTCAGAAAAGGCTTCAGTTCAAGGAAAGCAGTGGATAACTGGAGGACAGGACTGCCTTCAAGACAGGCTGGGACAAGACGGAAGAAGGGTGCTACATGAACTTCATGGAGTTCAAAAAAGAGAAGGTCCTGCACCTGAGACAGACCAGCTCCAGGCAACATGACATGCTGGATGCAGACTGGCTAGAAAACAGGTTTGCAGAAAGATGTTTGAAGGTCCTGAGTGAAAAACTGAACATACTTTATTTTCTCAAGACAGAAAAGAGGCCCATAACATGCTGGACTGCATTAGCAAAAGAATAGTCAGTAACTCAAGAGAATTATAGGAATGAAATTCAATTTAGAAATAAGGAAAAAATTTTGCACTGTGAGAGAGGATGAAGAACAGCACAGATTGCTTTGGGAAGTTATGAAATCTTCATTTTAGAGAAACTCAGAACTTGATTGTATGAGGCCATGGCAAATAACTTGGAAGTTAATTCTGCTTTGAGCAGGAGGGTGGACTAGATACTTCCGGACATGGAGGAATTTAAGTTCCAACTAGAAATTATTCTTAAAGATCAAAATGTAAATTATTTTTTCACCCATAAATGTGCAGACATTGAGCATTTGATTCCGAACTGCCAAAAGGTACATTTGATGCACCTCAAGAAGTTGCGTGTATGAGAGATTAAGGCATTGTAGGGTAAGAAAAGACCATTTTCAAATCAACTTATGTTTTTGTGTTCCTGAAGTAGACTACATTTTACATCAACATACTTGCCTGGAGAGCAGGTAGTGATGAGCTACACTTAGTGTAGCTCCAGAACCAGGAGCAATATACTTATCCCAATGCACAATTGTACCAGAGTTAAGTGGTCCTGAATAAGAAGATTGCTGTTTAATTCAACACAAGTTGAATTAACACAGGTAAAATTCGTCAGTGATTTCAGAGAGTGTCTGTGCAATAGTGCCATGCTATGTACTCATTGTCACTGTTACAGGAAGACTACACAAAATGATTATAAAACTTTCTAATGGCTATGAATTTGTACCACAGCCAGATGAAATGGCTTTTTCCTGATTTCATTCAGGAAAGGAAATATGCAAGGGAGCTGAACTTTGTCATTTTTCAAAAAAGTTCTATTGATTTAGTGGATAAGCCAATGCAACACTGTGTCCTAAGCTACAGGAGAAATATGCATGTGCTTGATTTATTTTCCAGTAGAAAAGTTAAATACAATGATTCACAATACTTAATTTAAGCTCACCAATAGCAAAACCAGATCTCTAGTTGTAGGTAATAAATTTGTGGTTATTCCTGGGAGCGTAGATCTGATCACTTAGAACAAGGCTAGTGTTTTAACTGGAAGATGCTTGGCTAAAACTGTTAGATTAGTAGAGAAATTTCAGCTTTCAGTTTTTCCTGGCATGATACAGAAGAGGACAACTGGATTGTCTGATATAATGTGAAATAATAAGAAAATATTAACATGAAATATGAAATCTTATTGCCCATAATATAACTAATAACCACAGTGAGTGAGAAAGCTGTTCTGTGATGTGTGAGACTTGCTCAGATTTCAGTATTTTGTCACACCCAGACAAGATAAGATGTGGAATTCTCAAAAATAGGTCATGAAAAAAAAATCACCTTTAGATAATAGACAATTATTTTTTCCAATAATTTTCAAAGGTATCATTTTTATTTTGGCCATTTCCAGGTATATTTTAATTGAATCTACATATCAAAATATGTAGTTTTTATTTCTGAAAATGATAGAAGAAAGCAATGCTAATAGTTTCAAAGCCTTGTCATTGTTATATATATATTTGTTTGTTTAATTCAGCTTTTTAAAATTGATACTAAGCCTTTCCTTCATGAATTTTTGGATTTGAAGAATGGGTGCTTTTCAACACCACTACCAGCTTGCTCTGGTTATTTGAAAATAATCCTAGGGTTTTTTTCTACTGCTAACTGCTGTGAAGAGGAGAGGGAGATCAGGCAAAGACAGATGTCTATCATCTTGCCTTTCTATGGTGTATTTTTAATCTTTGAATAACACTGGGCATCAGCTGTAACATATACGAATCAATCATCATATCCATATAACTGTTTACTTTTATTATACCTCTACAGAAATTGCATCAATTTGCGGAGGTTCAGCATTTACAGCTGTGTTCTTGAAGAAATTTTATTTTGAGTTTCAAAGTTTAGAAATGTTACATTTTTTTCAGGTATTCAATTTTTTTTCTGTTTGAAGGTAGAGACAATAGAAAATTCATCTGAAAGAAAATTTTAAATTTGCCATTCTTATATGTGTTCTGCAGCCATTTTCTGTAGATTCACAATTGGACCATGAAAACATTATTTTCACTAACAGATGACAAGTTTGGTTTTGAAAATAAACTCTTTTTTTCTTCACACTAATATTTCCAAAACCAAAGAGAGAAATGCAGTTGTTTTCTCTGCTTTGATGATAGTCTAGTGGAAAGGAAATTTGGAAGTAGAATTTCTGGTGTGACCAGCTTTCCACATGAATTGGTGAAGAGAACAAAGAAAAAAATTAATCTCGCATTGTAGCATAGCGTACCATCATCATGGAGATGATCCTATTAGTACTTATAATAAAAAAGATAGTCACAATGCAAATTCTTTAAAGGAAGGAAAATGAAACCTTCTCCATGTTCTTATCTGCCACTCAGCGTTTTGTTAGCTTTACTCCTTTGAGAACAGTCCATGCTATACTACCAGAAAATGAGTAAAAACAATGCCTTAAATTTCATGCACGCTTGCATAGACCAAAGACATTATCATTGTGATGCAGAATGGGATTGGAAAAATATGCAGCCTTTGAAAATGGATTAAATGCACATACATTTTGTAATGAGTGACTGTAATGGAAGTCAAATGAATTATAATAAAATATAGAGTTTTAAAAAAGAAAACTACTCAATGCATAATGTTGCTAAGAAAACATTTAACAGTTTTTCACTGCACGCTATTGTCAAAGTAAATAACTACCAAAGACAAACTTACAAAGTGGTTTTAACTCTAATGTGATGCAGAAAGTCAGTCATTTAATTTGTTAATTAGTATTATGCCAGAAACTATCTATTCAATATGAAGCAAATATGTTTACAATCTTATCTGCCATCTGTTTAATAGATGGGAGAATACTCAGAGCTGAGATTTTCAAAGAAGGTTGTTGAAAATTTGTTCTACAATTAGTGAAGCAGATTTTTTAATTCTAAAGGAGTTTTTCTTGTTCAGGGAGCACCTCTTTGAAGGGAACAGTACATCACAATGTTCCGATTCAAGAGTAGAAATTGTTTATAGCTGCTGAGAGCAGATGTTTGCAAAATGCAGAAGTAAATACAAATTTTAAGGAATATATATATATATAAAAGAAAAGAAGGGAAAAAAAAGCTAATCTATCGATGGATTCAGAATGTTAAAGCAGGTTTTATGGGAGGTCTTTTAAGACCAATTTTCATGCCAGCACAATATATAGGTCTAGGTACTACAACACTCTTCATCTCCTTCTGTAATCAGCAATTTCGCAAGCTTTCTTACATGAAAGCCCACAATTATGCAGTACACTAGCCAGTAAAGTGAATTCTCAAGGTGCTTTTTAAACTGCATATGGATATTAAATCATCATTTGGGAGCCGGATGAAAATAAAAGCTTAGATAATAAAACATTCTTCCTAGGATTACAACTACTTTCTTTGCCCTGTTTTATTGTATTCTAGTCTTAAGGAAGACTATGTTATTTTGTAATACTGAGTAATATTATTACCATTATTTATTGGAAGATAAATTCAGCCCAGACAGAAAGCTTTTCCTTTTCTGAAAATTAAACATCTTTCCCTGCTTAGTTTTTTAAAGATCAAATATAAAACAGGTGAGTAAAACCTTAACATTTGTTTTTAATCATAGGATTTGTAGCTTTTATAATTTCCATTTTAACAGCAATGACAACCCTGCCTTTTTATATCTATTTAATTAGTACTGAGTATGAGTGAAACATACACTGGACACCAAATGTGAGGAACATATTTTTAATGGCTTGCTATACTTTTCATACTTCAAAGCAAACTTGAAACCAGGCAAATTTTCTGAGAGGGCAGGAGAGAAGTGTAAAGGTTTTTCATAATGAAACTGAATATTTTCACCTTTCTTGCAATTATTCTTACAATTATATATCACAAATATATAAACAAATATTAGTAAGCCCATAAAACTATTTATAAGTGCATAAATAAAATATGGTGTTTATGATGTAGTAACCCAAAATCCATTCAGAATTTCAAGGCAAAGACGTGCTTCTTACCAAAATGAAGAATATTTTCAAAAAGCATCTTGAAAATTCTATTTTGTTTGTAATAGAAGTGTTTGTATTCACCATCTCTACGTACATATGGAAAGCAATAAACTTTTTGTGTAGGATTTGCTTACACTGCCTCTTAGTTTCCTGAAACATCTGTAAGTTTCTTTTATGCACATGTGTCAACAGGTGAGATACTCGTGCAAAGAACTGCGAAGATTTTGTTAGTTTACTGTCTCTGAAAGGACAGCAATACTTGAGATTTGAGCCTTAAGTCTCAGTTTTGTGCACCACCTTGTACATCCTCATTGAAGAAGTAAAATGTAGCAATAAGTTTCTGTCAAACGGAAAACTGGAACTATTTATTTTCTCTTCACTTGTAAGCAGCAAGTTAGAACATTTCCTTTAAAATGAATCTCTCTGCCTGCTCCCCTTGCCCCAAAATGATGATGATGATGATGATGATGATGATAATAATAATAGTAATTTTGGAGAAATTTGCTGCATATTCAGTTTCAAAAGGGCATTCTGAATTTTAAAGGCATTATCAGTCTTTACATCACTATTGTACAGAATTGTACAGAACTGACCTCTTAAGCTGCATATCCTGATGCAGCCTGGGGAGGAAGGGAAAAGGAGGAAAGCTTTTCTGAGCTCTGGGACCCAACTATGTAAACAACATTCTTTGTAGCATGCCCAGTTACTCGCTTGACATTTTTTTGGGGGGGATGCCCTTATGCGATGAGAGAGGTATTGGGTGGGGACATCTAGTTAGTTTAGCATAACAGGATTTCGGCCCTAGTGCTTCCACAGCAGCGAATATTTAACCCCTAGAATATACGCAGCTGCTAAATATATGTATTTATAGAAAAAGAAACAACAGCAACTGGTTAGGTCAGGAACTCAGCATCTGTGATTTCGCTGCAAAGACTTTAGTATGCATGCTCCATCCATTCTAGCTCTCCTACTTTACCCTTCTCCCCCCAAAATTAATTGCATTTCTAGCAAACAAGGTTTAGTTACAGAGGCACCTGACTCCTTCAAACCTTTTGGACACAATACAAAAGTCCAGTAGTAGACATTACAGGATTAAATCCATTGTAACATTCTAAAAATCAATTCATCTGTTCCTAATAGTGTTTCAATAGTATCCTAGTAACCTTTTCTGTGAAGCTTCATATGGTCTGTATTTGCAAACACTATTAAAAAAGGTCTTCTTGCAGTCAAGAAAAAAAAAAGGCTAAATCTCTTCTCAGAGCTGCTGGAGAGGTGCAGACTCCAATGTGGGCAAGTGTATTTGCCAACATGCCATATGGGAGCCATGGTTGGGACTTTTTTTTCCTAGAATAATTAAATGTTGATGGCAGAGTTCAAATGGATCATTAAAATTCAAAAGTGTAAGAAACAGATTTTTTCTTATGTTGCTGAACGCTCCAGAGGGCTGAATAGCTAGCAGAAGTGAGGCAGGCTGCAGCAGTGATCAGCGTGTGCTGTGATGGTACTAATTTGATCATAATATAGTCATCTCTGAAGATTACAGCTATTCAATTAAATATTCTAATTAACCTGAAGTATTAGGCAAATGATACTAATTACAAATATTCTCCTGAGATTCACAGCAATGAAAATCCCACTTGCAACTGATACTTCTAGCCAATGTTTCGTAACACAATGTCCTATATCATAGGCTTTCAGAATATTAAAATGCAGTTAATTTGCCTAAACCTCATTTGTTTAATGGCATTAGCATTTTGTTTGAAATTGTAATAAACGTACATCCCGCTTTCAAGTAAAATTTAAAATGAGTGTACTCTTGGGGTAACTTAAGATTCCTGTTTACAGACCTAGCACTTTATTCAGTAAGCGGAACAGTTTGAGCTTAACTTTCAGCCATTAAACATATTGAAATTGTTTAAAAATGCTAATATTTTGTCTTTTCAAATAAGAAAAAAAAAGGATATTTTGCAGTAAAATTTCATGATGCTACCCATGTGACCAGTTTCCTACTGTGAGGGCCCCAATGCTTGAACTTGCCTTGTAGTTTTTAGTAGAATGTTTGTCTTTTGTAGGTTGTTGGTTTCTGTTTGTTTTTTTAACTCCCTCTCCAGACAAAGCCACGCAGATCTTCTTTTTCAGTTTTCTACCTTCCTCTCCTTTTCATACTGCAAATGGACCTGGGGCTCCAGGTTAAGGATGTGGTGGCTTTTGGGGCTCTGATTCCTGTGTGGCACTTCTGCACACCTTGCGCGTGAGTGCTCATGTCATTTGCAGGCACAGCTCAGCTACTTCGCCTATTACTGCACTGAGCAGATAACTTGGTTGTCTATACGAATTAGGTAGAACGCTACTTTGAAAATGCAGCAGCAAGCAGATCACTAGGCTAAAAAAACAGAAAAAGCCCCAAGTGGAGTGCCAAACCACATTTCTTGGTGGGTTTTGTTTCTTTGTTTCTTTGTTTTGTCACAGTATGAATGGCAAAGGCAGAAATTACCAACCAACAGAAGTGGCTACTTAAAAAATAATCAGCTGCAAACAGTTACAGAAACAGAACAGGTAGCAGGTTTCAAGTGCTGTTTAGGACCCTCTTCTCTGCCCGCTGCCTTGTTAGACGGATAAAGGGATGGGAATGCTTCTGGCTTTCCACATGTTGCCTGTTGATTCTGTATGCATATAAGCTTTAAAAGAAAGAGATCAGAAAAAAAAGTCCCAGCTTCAGTGCAATTTTACCAATACTGCTGCAAAGCTTTGTTAGAGTTCAACCAATACGACTAATGTCTTCCTGTGAATTATTCCTCACATGCTCTGGTACTTGTCTGAAGAGAATCAAAGCATTAATCCTGTACTTTTACCTGAACCTGTGAGGGACTGCTAAGTGCTAAAAATAAGAGGACAAAACAAATTGTCAGAATTTCAGGTTTAGAAATATCACACTGTCAAACTGCAACAGTGCAAACAAAGCTAAACCAAACACAGTATGAGTGATGGCAATTTTCATGTTGTAATCGGCATAGTTTGGTTTCCCTGTCAGTTTCCAAAATACAAACAAATGTAAACATTCATTTTCTCAGATCTCAGCAAATTTGGAACAATTTGTGTCTGAAACATGCTGAAATCATTGGACCTAAACTTGGAAAAGAGGGAGAAGTCAGAGATGGCATCATGCTGCCACATGACCTCTCACAGAGCAGGAAAGAGACACAAGGGAGCACGTAGTAAACGCAGGATAAAAGAAAATCCTGGGCAGACTGTGCAGAGCCCTTGAGAGACATGGAAGGACTAGAGTTTCTGTTCAGTTGCTCGATTTTGATGCTTTTCTTTCATTGCTTACTTTTAACCCTTTTGTAGTTGTTTTTCCTTCGGTGTTATTAGAGCTTGTTGAAATGATTAAATGCCCGTCTCTTTCCTCCCAGAATTAAGTAGAGAGTTTATATCACCTTATTCTGAGTCGAAATCAGCTGATAGTTTGTGACATTCCTTAGGTCAGCACGTAGATTAGGATGCTCTATCATTATGGAAGACAAAGTGAAATACATTTAATCAATCTATATTAACTCAGATCCATGTCTATATAACAGAAATCTGTATTTAGGAGTGTACTTGTACTGGACTGAGCTTAAAGAAGGCTTGGAGAAGCAGGTAGAGAGATAGAAAGAAAAGACTGTTCAAGTAGAGTAATGCGTTTTCATCTGCTCTCTTTTCTGTTATGTGCCATGGTCATATTCGCTGACATGGAGGAGTTGCAGCAAAGGGAAGGATGTGGCTCGCGTGCGGTGAAACACAGTACAGCATGGGTGGACGGCTCTTCGGTGAGTGCCATCACTGAGCCTTCTCAAACAGGACAGAATTTAAATAAAAACAAGGGACCAACTCAGAGATGGCAAGAAAGATATTTTTCAGGTCCAGATCCCAGTTTCTGATGATGTTCCCAGCCTTCATTTAAATTCTCAGCGAAACTGTGAGTTTAACAGAACCAAACAAGAAAACACAATAAGGCAAGCAGCAAGGGAAAGCTAAGAAGGGGGAGAGGAGCCGCAGACTGTACATCTATGTCCTGTACGAAGTCCTGCAAAAACTACCTGCAGCTCTCTAGAGAATCATTTTTCTGCTATCAACAAACAGGCACATTCCACTGCTCTATTACACCTTGAATGACGTAGCTAAGAATAAAATAACATATAAATATATATCATAAAGGAAAATATTTTCACATTTACCTGTAGAGTAACTGGGCGAAATGGTACAGTCTTTATTTATGCAGGGAGTTAATACAATGCAGTGATCTATGTGTAAATTCTTGTGGGAGAGTGAATGTACTGTGGTGATTTACTTTTATAAAGGAAATGAACGCACTGTTGCAATAAAATTGTCATGTACTGCATTGATCTCCTTGCTGCAGAGGAAGTGAGGAGGAACTTAAATTTGTATAAACCAAATATAATGGAATAATAAATGCACAAGAGATGATATTGCACAGTGAGGTACATATTTACAAGGGAAATAAATACAGTGAACTAATCCACTTTTATAAGAGGAGGACCTTAAAGGATTCATTTCCATGTGTACAGAAGTGGGAAGCATGGTAGGTCATGCTTTCTGAAGTAGTGAACACATAATAGTGCAAAAAGTAAAACGGTGGGAAAACTATTGACATTATTAATTTTTGCTGGCCAAAAATATTACATAGCAAAGATTTGTCTCTCTGAACAGCTTGGTGGAATGACAGTCAGGGAAAGAAAATATTTGACAATGGTGTAAAAATGAAGATCTGGCCCAGCATGTAGGGACATGAAGAAAAATCAGGCTGCTCTGTAGAACCTATGGGGCAGTTGAACCATTACTATTAATAGCCATCTCAATTTCCTCAGTTCAAGTGAGGCAGCTGCTGTGCTGAGAAGACTCAGTGATGGCACTCACTGAAGAGCCATCCATCCATGCTATACTGTGCTTCACCACACGTGAGTCACACCCTTCCCTTTGCTGCTGTGGTTTACTCCATATTCTGCACTGAATAACCACAAATAAAGGACTACCGTAAAAACGTATGGAGCATGACAGTTGCAATGAAGGCAGGATCTCAAACTGTATGAAATGGTGAGCATTGAATGAGTCAATCTGGGAGCTTGCAAATTTTCTACGTGACCAAAGCCCTGCTTAAATCAGTGGCCTTGATGACTGAGCCTCATTATCAGACTAACTGTATATCGTTAATCTGTATCAGTAGTTCTAATGTAAACAATACCATAAAGAAAGAAAGCCAATCCTGCACAAGATCTCAGTGTAAGCTTGGGTTCTTGATTTGGCACAGAGATTTACTGGATGAGAGGAAGGAGGACATTATCACCTAAACTATGCAGAAGGATGGGCCATCAAGTCTAATGGTCACCCTTGGCCTAAATTAGACCCAGTTCTTTCTTGCTTCTGCAAGTCAGAATGGATGGATTGGGGGTAAAATGTCTGAGAGGAAAAAGAAGATCACCGATTCTGAAACACTGATCCTTGCCTCCAATCCTGTTCCCATCAGAGGCCTTTCTAATGAAGTGATGGTAGTCCTTTTCCTATCTACTTGTGTCAACTTACAGAAGCCCTTCTTGTTATCTTTTACGTGCCTGGACAGATCCATTTAATTTGATCTTTAGCTTATACCTGGGTGCTCAGACAACATTTCTGTATCCTTCCAGGTTACTCATTCTTGCTTCTACCCTCTGTGAACCTCCATTTGAGTTTGACCAGGATGTCCAGCCAGGACTCCTGGCATTTTTGCCTCACCTCCTATTTGCTAGGAAGGAAAACTCTTGAGCTTGAAGGAGCTGATCCTTGAATATTATCAAACCTTCTTGTGCTCTGTTTTCCTTTTCAGGGCCTTGTCCCATGGGACTCTTCAGAGCAGATTTTGAAGAGACCGAATTCTGTGCTGCTGAAATCCAGGGTTGTAAACTAGCCTTTTACCCTCCTCCATGCCCTCAGGATCCTGAACTCCACTGCAGCCAAGGTTGCCTTTGACCTTCACATCCCTAACGAGTCCCCCATTTGGGGTGAGCAGGAGGTCTAACAGAACACTTCTCCTTGCTGGCTCCTTTAATCACTTGGAGGAGGAAGTTATCATCAGTGCAATTCAAGACCTTCCCAGATTGCTTACTGTGTTGTCCCTTCAGCTGGTTTCAGGGTGAAGAAAGTCCTCCATGAGGACCAGGGCCTGCGAACATGAGGCTGGCTTTATCTGTCTGTAGATGGACTGATCCACTCAGTCTTCCTGGTCAGGTGGCCTGTAGCAGACATCCACCTGTTCTCTCTTTAATCCTAATCCATAAACTCTCAGTCAGTTTTCATCCCCAGGCAGAGCTCCATGCACTCCAGCTGGTCTCTAACATAAAAGGAGACTCCTCTTAGTCATTTTGCCATCCTGCAACTGATCTTCATCAAAAGCTTGTATGTCCCCATTGCAACACTCCAGTCACTCTGCGATTCCCAAAAGATCGTAGTACTGCAGCTGCAAAAAGGTCTCTAATTCGTCTTGTTTATTCCCCATACTGCATACGTAAGTACACGATTTTCGTTTTCAGAGTTCAGATACAAAGGAAATGTAGGACAGAGATAGAGGATACTTAATAAGTCATCCAAATAAAAGGGCAAAATCAGCCCAGAAACTGCAATTTACTGAAGCTATCTGCTTTTAAGTAAAATACTGTAAAGCATGAACATCTCACTTAGAGAGCTGTTTCACAGACATTGTTGGCAGTGTTATAATTCTCACACAAAATCAAAGGCTATCTCGTCCTTTCTCCTAACATTACAGCCTATGTATAGCAACAAAGCTATAGAAAGGATCTCCTGGGGCATTGAGTCAGGTTTGTACCCATCATGGAAAACTCTTTCATAAAACCCTGTTTATCCACAGATTAAGGTTTTACACTCATATGCCCCCACTGTTCTGCATGCCTTGCCCTTGTTGGAGGCTGTTAGGAAAGAGCAACCCTGAGCATCTCCAGGAGTTGTCTGAAAGTGATCCAGATTATACAACTGGGATTATAGTCTGGGTTTAAATATCAGACAAGTTCTAGCAGGGGATCCAAAGCCACAATGATCCCTTTGGCAAATTCTGGATCCGGTTTCAAACTCCATTTACAAATTCTGGAGCAGCCCAAAGCAGGATCATGGGCATCCACTCATCTCTTGATAAATACAGGCTGGGGTTAGTTGATTTTTTTTTAAGGAATAGTTTCATTGCAGTATTAGGAGGGATTGCTTGTCAAGAGGTCAACTCTTAAAAAAAGTAACCTAGTGGAAAAATCAGGCATTCTTGATAGCTTGACTTACTTCTGCAGCACAGGAAATGTTAATGGGAGCCACTCTGGGCAGCACTTTATCCTTTACCTGCAACGAGCTGTGGTTTTGTCAATTTTATTTTCACTTTTTCTAAATTTCCCTAAAATTTCTAATTCCTTTTTCTCTAACCGTAGCTTTCTTTCTCTGATGCCAATCCACTGACCAGTAGGAGTTACCATCATAACTTTGCTTCCTAGATTAGCAGTGTTTTGCCAACCGGACCAGCCAAATTATCGCCTCTGACGATTTTTGGCAGTGAGTTATCACTCTGTAGGGTCACAAAACTAGCGCATGCATAACTAAATTTGTCTAAGGGAAAAATGCAACATTCAAATAACACTTCTAAACAGATATCATGAATTTTGAATATTATCACACTGCTTCCATCTTCCAAACACCTGCTATAGCCAGAAATTCATGGATTTTTACCCAAAGTGAACTAGACCTCTATACTACCTCATTTTAGTACTAACATATGCACTCTTAAAATGTTTATATGTGATTCATAAAGAGTGCATTCATTCCATTGTGCACACAGGAACATATGAATTTGGGTGCACATTTTAATTTAAATGTACATAATTTTTCCCTCGAAAAGCAAACACTATAAAGCGTCTGTTACCTATCTGGATACTCACATACTGGCAGAGGGCCTACAATTATGCAACTATTTTCAAAACAACCCCCACTCCTCTAAAATAACAACTGTGTAAATGGTGTAAAGAAAACAATTCTACTCAGAATAAAATTAGTATGAAATCAGGCAAGTGTGAAAGGCTGCAAAGTAACTATTTTGTTACATGTTTTTATGACATAATTATATTGATCTGAAAGACAGTCATCCAGAACCACAACATTTTATACCCGAAGAAAAAGCCTGTATAATCTTTTCAATCACTTGATATTCATGGTCTTACTCAAAGGTCTCTGAATATGTCATGTGTGTAATACCAATGCAAAATTTGGCACTATAGTCACTACCAGCAATATGTTTCAATAAGGTAATTTTCTTGCTGCCTAAGAACATCAGCAGGGTGCAGTCCTGAACAAAAACAGACTATGACATCTTATTCAAGCATACATCTGGAGGATAAAACTATACTTTATTAAAGGAAAATGGGATTTCAGGATTGTTTTGACAAGCGGTAAAAGCACGCACCTCACTTTACATACAGTATAGAGTTTTAAATTCAAAGTGCTTGTGTAGCCATCGTTAAGTAAAGGCTGGGAGAAAGATACTGCCATTTTCACTGGTTTATGCAAACATACAAATGAATCCTTATGATCTATGTCATATATACAATTGTTCTGGGTTACATAATATGAAACTAAGATGTAAAATAGCATTTTCCCTCTTTTATCTGTAAACAAATCCTTTTGCATACTTAAGAAGGCAGAACACATGTTTGTTCTTTGTACAGCTAGCATACAGATGCTTTTTAACGTTGGGTAAGAGCATTCATTTCCACCAATTGCTTTTGGCTTTCTGTTTTGTTTTTATAATTTAGATCAAAATCTTCCTTTCCCTGTGTTCCTAACCACCTCCATAAGTTATCATTTTGTGGGAGGGTATTTTTTAAGTGAAAAGGAAACAATCTAAATGATGCTTTTTAAAAAAAACACAAAACAAATAAACTTATTGGATCCTAAAGTATACATACTCTTAGTGTTGGAATCTCCTTAGAATATTAAGATACTGGGTCAGATATTGAATAGTGTTTCACATGTATCTTGTGAGATGCTACGCATGTGGTGCTGAGAAATCACACAGTTTTGTCACTGATTTTAGCAGGAATATAGTCAGCACTTAGGACCATCTGAAAAATTACTGCCTTTCTCTAGGGCCATTTTTATGGTTGCACTTTGAAGTGGTCAGTGGCTGTGTCTAAAATCTGTTCCTAAGCTTGAAAAACAATGATTTAGTGCTTTGTGCATTAGAAACATATTGATATGGAGAGCATTAATTGAGCAGTTTGGCAAGATTGCAAGCTAAAAGGAGGCAGTGTCATTATAGTTCTAAATGAAAACATCCAAAAATCCAGTCACTGATATTCCCTACCATTTGTACCATAAATTATCACCAGATTTGTTGTCATTTGTTTATCTGAAAACAGATCTATGCTCTTTTATTTGAAATCTGTAACTTGTTACGTTGTCCAAATGCAAGCACATTCAAAATATTTTGCAATATGACAGCCATCTCTGCTGGTAACGCACCCTCAGACTGGGTGTACTACAGGACTGAGCATACTTGATATACACAGTGCCAAGGTTATTTGGAAGATCCTAGCCTAATTTGTTTGACTAATAACACTATTAAGCAGCTAATAGAGCGGTTTTACCCAAATTGAAATCTTCAAGTTATAGTTTACCTCAATTATCACTACTGTCAGATCAGAATTTTTTGATGGTTGCTTTGGACTAATCTCCTTGAAATCCATACTAAACTTTATTACTTCTGTTTCTGTATATTCAAAATGTCCATCACTGCAAAGGGAAAATGTCATCAACAAACTGGAGGCTTGACAGCAGGACTGGAAGGGCTGCATGCTAGAACAACTGACAGTGACAGATACTTTAGCATAGCTGTGGCTGTTGAAGTGAGTGATATTGGACTAAGAGCATTTTGTAAACTGATTTATTTTTATTTCCATTTTCTTTCCTGTAGAAGATGACATTTTTTTGGAAGACGATAAACTCTGCTTTAATTTTTTAAGGTTTTTTTTTTTTTATTAGTATGTTTCTAAGAAAGTTAAAAGGTGACTTTTGGAAACACTGCTGTGGGAGATGGGAATGGGTAGTGTTACTCTGTAGAGTTACACAAACCCTTTGAAACATACATTTAGTGGCCATGTTTGGGTAGACAAATCTGATTCTCTTTTCCCTTGCTCTATAAAGAACATTACTTTAAAACCTACTGTGCATCACATTCAAAGGTAAAAATAAACCCCTGCAAATAATGTAGTAAAGAACAGTGTTATACCGTTTGCTAAATATACCAAAATCCCTTCTCTGGATTATGATCTGCTTTTTTTCCAGTGCTATAAAGGTCAGATATTCACAGTATGCACATTGTGGAGTAAAGTACTTCAAGACTTAATTCCAAAACCAAAGGAGAACACTTACCCTAAAAGAGGACATATGAAAACTGTCTCATGAGAAAGACCTCTGAATGATCCGAAGTTGAAAAATGAAATATTGTACAACTTTCTCACTGCCCAAAATGATGCTTTTGCAAACTATAAAACTGACATTAGAATTTAAATTAGACCTTAGTGACCTGGGCTTCTTGCCACACAAAACTGCTTAAAAAGGTCTTGCAAGTGAGTACTTCTGGTTTTATTTCTGTAGACCAGTATTCTTGTTTGCACGTGTACCAGAAAGCATCTCATTTGAAGGGACTGGATGCTAACTTTGCGACTGGCTTGTGCACTTGAAACATTTCAGGTATTATTAGGTCAGATTCATCTGCCAGAGGTTCATCCTTCCTCCTTACAGCTCACAGTCACAGCCAACCAAGGCAACAAGGGGAGGAAACTGTTGTGCCTCTACTCCTCACAGCACCTGAAGGCAAAGCCTTCCACATATTCTACAGCAGGAGCGTGAGGCATTCATCCAATCCCACCCATTTTTACAGCACAGCACAAACCGGGATGTTTTGCGCCCGCCCCCCAAAAACTATTCTCTCTGAGGGTTGAAAGAGAAACTTGTTTTTCCATCCAAAGCCTTCAAAGAGCTTGGGAAAGGGAGGAAGGAGAGCTGGCCATCAGTTTATTGAGTGTGATGGGCAGAACAGCCAATTCTGCGCACTTCCTTGAGTGACATTTTATGTGGACATGAACGAAATCAGCAGGTGTCAGAAGAGATGAAGGCATGACAGAATTTGGGCAAAAATATTTATGTGTAATATTTGTTGTTTAGGTCAAGGAGGCCAAATTAAGAAAGCAAAAGTAAATAGAACAAAAAAAAGTTTGTTAAAGGAAATTTTCTGCCAGAAATACTTTTAATGGTTTTTTTTCTGTTTGGATGTTTTCATATCAAATTGTAAGCATTTGGGTTTGCCTGCTTGCACCATTGGTCATTCCACTAGCCACTCATATGTCACTGCCTCCCCCAGACTAACAAACCGTATTCTCAGTCAGATCCTAGAGAAAACATCCAGTAGAAATGTCGCTTCCTCACTGCTTCTGTGCTTTCTAATCATCTGTGATCTTCCAGCCAGTCTCACCTGTTACTTTACTTTTAGCACCATGTTTATGTCAGTAACCAACCTATTTAATAATCTTTGTTCTTGCCAGATTCTGGCATTCTGGCATTCATGATTCTGTAAAATATTTTATTGGCATGTCTGAAGTATGTACAGGGAAAGGATTTGAGAAGGATCTCAAAATTATCAAGTGAAAGAAATTAGCACTTGAGATACATACACATGCACAGAGCTATGTCAGTATCTGGTCTCTTACACACGGCTAAGATATATTTTTCTGTGACAAACTTAACTGTACTTAACATTGTGGAAGAAATCTTCATCTTGACTTCATGTAAGGAGCAGTGCCTGTGCTGAAATGTGAAGATTTATACTCCTGGCATTTCTGTATTAGGCCTAATGAAACCAAAGAGGTCATTGTACATTCATACAAATGCCTGGACTCATATAAATTTATTTTCATCCATTTTTTAAGATTGACCTATATCATGCAATTTATAGCAACACTTTTATTGCATAAACTTCCAAAGAAGGAATGAACAGTCAAAGCTGATAAACCCTCTGCAGATTAATGGTAGAAATCTTTTTTTCTGGTTTTTGAAAGAGCACAACACATATATATAGAAGGCAATAAAAAACAGTTTGTGGGGTAGTAGATGCGTATATTTGGCAGGGTGGGAAAAGGGGAAGGAAACATGTATCATATTTTTCCTGCCAGCATGGGTTTAGCAGTCTTCCCACTTTCAGTGATCAAAATCTTGAATCCCATGTTTCTGTCTTTGTATCTACTTCACTTAATGCAGTGTAAGCAATTTTAGTATCAAATAAAATATCGCTTAATATGGTGAATGAAAAATTGTTTTTCATTTTGGTTTAATTTAAGGCTTAAAGGTGACTGAGGGCAGAGGGGGGAAAGCCAAACAAAACAGAAGAGAGGAGGAACAAAAACGTAAAAAGCCAGAAGGCTAAAGAAAAGTTCTCCGAGAGGTAGGAACAGAGTAGGAGCAGTGAACAAACAGAAGAAAGCACTGAAAAAAGCTGTACAGGACAGGGGAAAGATGGGCTAGACCTGAGAAAAGGGAGAGCTAGCACAGCTTAGTCTCAACCATCTCCTCTTGTGTGATCTCTCTTGTGCCCATTCTTAGTAGAGGAGCACCACTTCAGCAAAACAGATAACTGAGGAATCAACAGTTCTGGCTCCAGGTGAAAAAAATTAAATAAATGTGCAATATCTGGCTAACCTCTCAGGCTGAAATGAAGGAAATCTGTGAAATCTACAAATTCATTAACAAAGTATGAAGTTAAATGTTTGCATCATTCTTTCAGGGTCAGGGCTTATTGAAGGACATGCCTACGGTAACTTGAAAAGTATTTAAAGAAACATCTGCAATATAATGTTCTCAGAAAATCTGGAAATGCTTCAATTCATTTAAACTTTTGCTACCCATTATATTTCTCTCCTATCTCTCAGGAGTGCTGACAAAGCCCACATTTTCATAACATCTTAATCGTGAGATATTATGTAGTGTTTCTCACAGAACATAACAAACCCATGTCCTGTTACAGGAATAACCTTGATGCAATGTGATATGGAGCAATCATGGTTTCTACTCAAGATTTCTGTGTAGAATGATACAAAAATCTTAAAAAATGAATACCGGCCTAATTTTAATTTTTATCTAGGCTAGCTGTTGCTGAGTCACACTGGCAGGAGGTTCCCTACTTGTGCCTAGGGCATATAAGGAATATTAGCTTTTGAAAGGTCTTAGAGGACAGTTTCTGGAAGGAAAATATATGAACAGGCACAAGCATTGTTACTGGTTTTGAGTTATCAAAAAAATACAAGCATCATGAAGGGATGAATTTGATCGCCAGCTAGAGTGTTATGCTGATGGCAGGGCAAGAGCTCAGCCTAAGTCACATATGGAAAATAGCTTGGAGATGAAAGCAAACCTGTGTGGTCCAAGCTGCCTATAAGCTACTTCGTGCTAAAATCTCATAGGTCTCACATATTTAATACAGCTCCACACGGATTGTATTATAGGCTCCAAGAGATTCAGATAATTAAGAGTCTTTGTTTACAACAGGCATGTGGGGGATTGCATTCCATCAGAACCTACCAAAACACAAGATTTTCTAAACTTTGGAGACGTCCCAACTCCTTCGATTTAGACATTGTTTCCTCCAGTTGATGGCAAATGTTTAGATTTACTGTCATAAAATATTAAAAGCAAAACTAAACTTTCCTCATAGCATTTGATGTAATTGTATTCTCTGAATTGGATATATCTGAACTGTGTTATATAACATATCTTCTAGTCTCTACGTACAAGCCAAATAATATACCATTCTTATACCCCAAGGCAAAAAAAGGAAAGACATACTTGTATCTCGTGCACACTTCGCAACTAATTTTTACCTTGAGTTTTCATCATGATTTTTGATATTTTTCTTCTTCAAATTTGTCTTGGAACCAGAAATGCTTGAAATATAACAACTAATCCCATTCATTTGATATTTCCATCTCAGTTTTGTAAATCGTGTGTTTCACATAATCCCAAGAAGATTAAGATAAATATATAAACTTATTAATGTTTATACAGAGGAATCCAAATAAAAAATAGTGGGCTATCAATGAGAAACAGGTTCTTTCTCTAAGAACAGCTGTTGTTGCTGTACTGCTCTGGTATGAAAGAAGCACCAGCTGCAGTAGCAGAAAGAATTACCTGACCCACTGGTTCATCATTCTATGGCTGTCTTTCTTATTTCTATGTATATAGATATATTGATATGTCCTTCTGTATGGATCACAATACATAAACAGCATGTGTGTTTATGTTGTATAATGACAAGACAGAAAGGAGAAAGGAAACATGCTTGAAAAAGAGCAAAATTAAAAATATAAATGGGCAAGAAGTTACTCAGAAGAAAAGATGCCCTTAGGGTCGGTCAAAGAAATTAAAATTACTAACATGCAATTTAGGTCAGAGTTGGTCTTTGGTGAAAACCTTGTTTTTAGAATATGATGATGACATCGGAGCCACTAAGCCTCTAGTTTACTGGGCTGAATAAATGAAACAAATATCTTTGATTTTTTTCTGCTTTTTGCTTGACTTTTCATCCCCATGCCCAGCCTTCATATATTTTATTGGCAATTTATGCAGTCAACAGAAGACCCCAAAGCCTTAGCAACAAGATCTTCTGATGTACAAACAAAATGCATTTAATTTGACTCAGTGTATTACAAGCATTATAATCCCTCTTCTGATTTCAACATGATCGACTAATCTCATCTGCTCAGAGGGATAAGCCTTGTCTCAGCCATGATGACAGGCTTAGAGAATGATAAAAATTAGGGCATTCTCACAGATTATATACTGTAACAACAGATAAGGCTTATGAATAAAGAATTGACTACAGGTGGTTATTTGTAGAAATGTACTAGATTAAGGGGTTAATGTTAGAGAGGTACAATGTCATTTGTAGTTAAATCATAGATACACACAAGTGTGGGAAAATCTTTCTTGCCTGTGTAAACATCAGGGGAGATGAAGCAAATTTCATAGCTCATTTCATCAGCAGTCAGAATGAGCAAGTACGTTCTCAATAAAAGGATAACCCTAATTCGCACTCTAAAAGTTTAGTCTCATAACTACTTGTAATGGGTAAAACAGAGGCAGAAAAAGGTCTGGGTTGAGATGGCAAAAGAAATATTACAGTATGTTTTTCTAACTGCGTAAAATGCTTCAGTCGACTCTGCAGTTGTTCCCAGGTAAATTTAGTGCTTATGATTCTTCTGTTTGGATTTGTAAAGAACATATGGTGCAGCAGTGATGGAGGGAGTGGATGAAGCAAGGGGTAAGCTTTCTAACCATTGAGCAAGACCGCTATATACACACATCTTAACAGCAAATGCTAGCCTTGGGTGATTAAATCTCAGTGCATTACTGTGAAAAAGTAATGAAAGCCATACAGTAACAATGCAGAAAATGCAATTACATGCCATCTGCATGCTAGATTCACATTCAATCTTCCTGGGGAGGAAAAAAAAAACAAACACACAAAACTGAAACCTAACACACTCCTTCAATCTGTTAAGCTTAAGTAAATGAAAGGAAAAAGTAAGTAACAGTTCTTTTTCTAACACTATATGAAGTTTTTATCCTGTCTTTGAGAAACACTTCCTACATAGGTATCATATCAATATCACGCAATGCGTGCTGATCTGCAGACACTTATCAGAAACATCTGTGGAGCAAAGGATTAGGTTATTGCAGTGTGACTCGAATTATTTCAAATAGTATTTCTTTATTAATATTAATAAACTGTGTCTCAAAACTAGCTATAAAATTAGATACATATAGAACATAGTGCAAATAATCATTATTGCTACCTTTTTAATTATTATAACTTACAAGATATTCTCTTTTCTTTACAAACACACAAACAAACCAAACATCTTGCTTCTAGCTCTCTCTATATTTAATTGATAAGTGGTGTAGAATTTATTTTGGTTTTGTATTGGGACTTTAGATACTGTATATCTCAAGCTAAGAAAGCAGAGTCCCATTTAATACTTACTTATGTGATGGTAGAAAAATTAATTTGTCCATTCAGTGATTGTTGAAATTAATAGGTGACTGCAATCCTGGATACATAACGCTAATAATATTTAAAAGTAAAAAATTAATAAATATACCTGAATTAGTTCTTAGAATGAAGCACCAAGGAAAGAATTAGTTGTACATTGCATAATAACAATGATAATATGAATAATACCCTTTCATGACCATAATCTACTATGAGTAGATTTAGAGATAGGGGATGACATTATTAAGAGTTTAAGTTTAAGCCACTTGAACTTAATGTAAACAATGAGCAAGCTGGGGAGACCGAATATCCGTTTTGTTTCCATAGGAACTCCTCCCACAGAAAGTTGCCACCAAATGCTCATTGGCAAGTAGAAACAGACACGCAAAGCATGTGTTGCTACTTGTTTGCTCACCAGCAGGCATGTGCAAACCAGTCTATGAGGAGCTCTGGAGAAAGCAATACCACAGGCAGCAATGGGCACATTGGTTTGATGAACTAGGTGTGCCAATTATCCAGAATAATTCATATGTACTGCTGGGAACGTGCTCCCCAGTAATCAACTTACTTAAAATGTGCATGTAGCCTTTCTAGGATGCCAATTAAGAGTATACTTCTGTAGTCGACACCAGTTGAGACCTTACAATTTAAACAAACATTAGAACTGCACAAAGCAGAAACAGCATGATGTGTCCTGGCTCATACAGCACCACATCATTATGATACCCTCCAAAGTGATGATGCAGCATTTTCCTAAAGGACGTCTGCTTTGATATGTGTCGTATACAATGACACCACTTTAAAACAGTGTCCTATTCTGGAAATACATGTTAAATTTAGACATTAAAAAAAATAATTTAAAAAATGCAAGGAAAAAATGGAGTAGAGGTAGCAGACTGATGATAAAACAGTTATTAAAAATCCTCTAATATCTTCATAAATTTAATTAATGTATGAGCATAGACGTCATCTGTGTAGAAACAGGACACTAGGAGCATTATGATAATGGACCAACGTCAAGTATTAAAGAGGTAGAAATTCCAAAGCATCGTTTTCAAACAAAACTTGGAAGAACTTGGTGAAATCTGAAGTCAAAGAGAAAAATGTGAATAGCATCAGTATAGTTTTAATATGATTTTTGTTAAGTTGATTAAAAAAATGATTCTGAAAGTGTATCATCCCTAATAACATCTGTTTGTGGTAACTATGATATATAAAAATCTTGCCACTTGGTGACTCCAAAAGAAAAATCATGTCTTTTAAATTAAATGTTTAGGACTGGTTTATAGCAGAGGTGACAATCTTGCTGCTGATTCTAATGTTCTGTCAGAAATTTTGCAGCTCTGCCTGCTTTGTGGCTTATGGATAAGAAAGCAAGTCCTGGAAGATGAAGGGGTGCAAGTATAGGAATGTCCTTATCTTTGGATAGAAGTGAGAATGGAAAGCATGTAATCTCTTCAGGCTGCAAAGACTGATTTAAGACAATTTTGTTCATCCAGATCTCTGAGATCATTCTCTAACATTGTAAATTCACACTCTGTATTTTATACTCTGTTGATTGATGACAGGCACAGCAGGTAGGAGTTGTTGAAGAGAGGGATATCTTGGTCCCATCGCTCTATCTTCTGCTATGCCCAATCCAAGAAGATAGGTATTATCAAGAACCTTGCATCTAAAACCTTTAACATAGGCATGGTGTTTCGTCAAAATGACCATACTCCCTTGAGGACAACTGTGCCGGCAAATCACATCATGGCTTAGCAAATTAAGTGTAACTGCTTACAATCTTATGAATAAGCTCATTCATTTAGATATGACCATATACAGAAAACAGATTCTACAGAAACACGTTTGTTTGCAGCTTATCTCAAAAAATATTCCACAACAGCTTGGTTCACAAGTAAAGCCATTTTTCCCTTATCCCGGTCAGTGAGGAAAGGATGGTCAAAAATGAGATTTCCCTCCTTCATGGCACTGCGTATTACAAACACAGCACAAAAGTACTTGACTAGTGTAGCTGTGGATGATGCATGAGATAAGCTATTGTAGGTTCCCATAACTACTTTGACAAATTAAACCTCAGAAGAGGAAAGAAATGACATAATGGGTCTTTTTCAGTAAAATACATAAAGACTTGAAAGAAAGATTCAAGAAACTTACACAGCCAGACCCCTACAAGCAACTGCAATTTAAATTCCAAATAATCTGAAAGAAACTACATCTGTAGCATGATAAGTTTTTAAGTCCTCCCCTGACCTGTTTCTCCAGTTGTAGCTAACACCAGAGAAGTATCACACAGAGCTCACAGGTGGAGTAAAGGAACGTCTGAAGTCTGCCTTAACTCAGTGATACTTCTAGTGAACGTTAGGCCTAAATATTAGTTACAACTATGTCTTACTGCTCTTTTAAGTTCGAAGATAAGACATCCCCTGTCTTCAAAGATCTTGCCACAAAACGTAAAATTTCTTGTGCAGAGAGAAGATGGCTTGTTATATATTTGAAAATTTTATTCAAGCCCTAAAGACTTTTGTTGAGGGTATAAAATGAGTAAGAATGTCTATGGGGAATCATCATCTCTTTGTGGCAGGCAAGAAATTCCAAAAATGTTTAGTCTGTTCTGCTCTGTGCTCCTACAGAAAAGGTTGTATTTCCTTTTTCAGTGCCCATAATCTTTTTAGAACCTTTTCTTTATTGAGCCCATAAACATCACAGTGGAGCTGCAAATCATCATAGTCTGCAGAAACTCCATCAAGGAAGCTACAGAGTAAATGATGCTGAAAAGTTGATGTTCACAACAATAGGCAGTTGGTTAACTTCAAGATGGTATGCATGACATCTGAGGAACTGAAAAATCCCTATGATGGATGACGTGTTCTCAATATGACTTGGTCAATCCACAGGACCAAGATTCAGGAATCTTAAATAAATGTAGGCTCCCTACCACTGTTCTTCACTAATCTAATTTTGCTGACACTGCCATTTAATTATGCAAGTGCCTTTGAATTGTCTTATTGACAAAGTCAGTGGCCTTTCTGATCATTGATGTAAGTTGCGATACCTGACAAAGAGAATCAACCATGAAACTAGAAAGTTACGCAAAGGAATGAGAATAATCAGAACAGAAAACATCTTCCACTTTACTAAGGACTCATCTGCTGTGTATCATTTCAATGTTTTAACCTTCGAATTAATAGAACTAGAAGAAAAACAGGCTTTTTCACATTCATTAATTGCTTTGAATTTTATCTTTCCTTTTTGCAATCTGCAGTTACATTGGAGATATACTTAATTATCATTTCAGAGACTGTAAATGTCTTTTTCTGTTGTGCTGTTCAATATCCGTAAGAAGTTGGTGGGATTATCCATCTATATATTTTGAATACTCATTTTTTTACTCAGAAATATAATATTTTTTTTATAAATAGGCTGTAATAAATAAAAAGTGGTTCTATAAAACAGATGTAAATGTAGATCTTTTTTATGATGAGAAAATTTTTTAAAAATATAATATTTACAATTTCTTAGTGAACTGATTTTAAACAATATCACTAAACTTTTAAAAGTAGAATAGAGAGATTAAAGGAAGTTAGGTGCTTAATTTCCTTTACCATCCCACATTTGATGGGTACTTCAATTTCTAGCTACTCTGGAATCCCATCATGCATCATTAGACTATCTTATTCTTAGAGCGAACAATGCAAACCATAGACAACTTTTATTTCCCTCCATTTGTTATCATATTTTATGACCATTTGCTTTTAGATTTTCATCGTTGTGAATGTGTATCTGAATCGATATAATTATTAATAGAGGACAGTAGTATAAATATAGGTGAAGCAAGTATGAGTGACACATTAATATGTTTGTTGCTCAGAGCAACAAATGGATAAAAAGACATAAGAGCCAAGGCACTTACACTGTGCAATATGCATGTTTATAGGTTACAAATTAAATTGCCATCATTTGCCAGCAATAACTTCATGGTGATATAGAGAATCACCAATTTTCTGAGATACTGAGCATATAGCAATTGTTGAGATGCAGCAGTTCCTCCTGTATTTGACAAGGGGAAAAAAAATCACAAATGTCTGGTGTCCATCGTGTGTGGAGGGAGAATGGTGTGTAAAATATCAAGAACTCCTTGCAAAAGATTGAGTAAAATTGAATATGCAGTTTCCTTTGCTAGCATTCTAAATACATGGTTCTACAAAATAAGAATCAGAAAAGAAATTTTAATTTCTATCCTAAAACCTTAACAAATGCTATATCTGATCTTACAAAGTCGTTTTGCTAAAATGTCTCTTCAGATGGAGGCAGAGTTCTGCCTTAATGGGCCTTTCAGAAATTCAATTGCATGCAGAGACAATTCTCAAGGTATCATCAGATAAAAGAAAAGAGAGGAATATGCAGGGGTCTATTATATAATTAATCTCCTGGCCTTGTCAGATGGAGTGCAAGAGGAAAATAAAGCATAGATCTTGGAGTCTAACAAAATCTTTATCTCTTTCATGAACAAAAAATATCAGATAGAGTCAAGTTGAGACCAAAGCAAGAAAAGCTGAAAAAGAGCAGTAGAGAAGTGCATGGGAGGGCTGTTTATGAAAGGTGCCGATGAGGACCAAGTGTAATAACAATATTTTGTGATGCATACCTGTGTCCAGGAAGAACTGTATGTGTACTGTCAGCGTAGCACCATATTGAGTCAACATCATGCAAATAACACGGTGTAAAAAATCTCTGTTGTGTTACCAGCCTTTTGAGATAACTGTCTTTCTACAGCAGAAGTTTCAAATTTTTCAACCTTCAAAATTAGTACTCCTTCGAGAACAGTATAACACACTTTCAGATATTTAAATAGTTTTAATACTTTCTTGCCAACAGATATGAACTTTGAGAAATGGGGGGAAAGATCAAAGACCTGATAATTGCCTTAATCCATGTGCATCAGGGAAGGTCAAGAAAACACCTGTACTACAGGTTGAAGAACAGGTCTTTGGTTTTCAGACCACAGTTGCCTCTCACCTTCCTCAACTCTCTCTCTAGTTCTCAGACATGAACAGGACAATTATTTTTTTCTTTATATGGATCAAAAATGTGTGCTTCTCAAAAATATTTCTTGAGAGACAACACAGGAGAGACAACCCCTGCTTCTTCAATTAACTCAGTCTGGCATGGCTTGAAGCACAGAAGCCTGTGCATCAGAGCATGGTTATTAATCTTCTGTGGGCATATGATGAATGAAATGGGCAAACAAAACAAAAAATAAAGGTGATTTGGGGGATCAGAAAAGGAGGTAGATTGCTAATATTCAGCTACACTCAACTACTACAAATATATGGTTTAACAGCAATTAAAATAAAGGAAGTGTATAACTTATAAGTACTCAATGATAAAAAACATTGGTCTAGTTGGTTTGTTTGGAAGAAATGTGACTGTTCTACATGTCCTCTGGGCAAAGGTAGCTACTATATGCTTTCAGTAACTTGTAGCATGTTGAAGACCTTGAGGAAGAACTCGGTCTCTCAGGGGATCTAGTATTGAATTCCAGTTGATTACAGCGAGTCTTTACCATTCTCTGGCACAGTCTCAATGGTAAAAGTGAACCTGCAGTCAGGGTTACTGAAAGCTGAAGTAACAGAAGTCCGATGGATGCTGCTGTTTAGGACTTCTAGACTTACTCAGATAGACTTTGAAATAAGTTTTTCTCTGATTATTTACCTTAGGAAACTTTTCTTTTCAGACCATGCGTGAAGCTCAGTGATTATTTGCCAAGTGATTTTACACTTGGTATCTAACAAGAAGCAAGATATCACACATTTTCAAAAAGATAAATAACACTTAACTTTTAATTTTGATTTGGTGTTTTGCTTCTATGCCACAAACACTGAGAAGCTTGTTTTCAATTAGAAGCTCGTTCCACTAACAAATCACTCTCAAAATTCTTGATATATTATTGTATCATTAAAAGCTGCAGATTATAAATTTAATTATTCTATTATAAACATACAAGACATTAGAACAATACGAATGCTTTCACATGCTCAATAAAAATAATAACCAAAAAAGCATAAAGCTTAAAAGCATAACAGTGAATGCATGCTTATTATTGCCAAGAGTACAGCAATAAGATATGTGCTTGGCGCACTAGGGTCACTGACCAAACTTCAGAGAATTGATATAATTACTTTAGCAAATGTAGTGTAACTGCAAGAAATTAAGTTCTTTATATAGAAGAAGGAAATACATCACTGAAAGTAGTACCTGACAAACTTTACCTAAACATTGCAAAGATTCAGTGTCACTATATAGAGAATCATCAAAGAAAATTTCCAGGTTCATTTCTACCAAGAACCTCATTTCGTAGTGCAAACTTAGTCCCTATGCTTTCCCAAGATCCACGTGCATCAACACATCAATCTTGTAGCCAGATTCCATCTATGTATTGAGACTAGAGAGCCAAATAGTGGATTATCTGATTACAGATTTGAAAGAAACAATGGGGTTAAACAGTTAAACAGAAAAGCTTTAAAACTACCTACAGGTGTGTAAGTTTCTAAATCTGCTAAAAAGACCTTTGAAACTGTCACCCATTTCTAATTCTGAATTTGGTAAGATGAACTCAGAGCTGCAATGTAGATGCAGTCATCCCACAGTGAAAGGTACAAGATCATTCCCTACTGCTGCAAACCTTGAATCTGCACAGGCTGGAGACAACAGCATTTCAGGGTGTACCCACAATTACTAGATTTAAAATTGCATTTAAAAATCCACCAAGACTAAAACTGAACAGCCAAAGAATTTGCCTCTTGATACAGATCATAATTACCTAAGTAGTCTGATATTATCTGTCACTAAAATATTAACCCTATGTAAAGCTGAGGTACCCAGTGAAAGAGTACTTTCTTTAGAGGTATGTTACCCATTGAAGTTCATCCTAAAAAAAAATTCCAGAAGGCAAGTCACCTGGGCTGAATTTCACTGAAATAGGCCAGTATTAAGAAAAGCTCTATTATATATTTCTTATTTTTCACTTAAAAGAAAAGAAAAAGTCAACAGTCCTCCCCTCAAAAGACTAGAAACTGCTCCAGTTGTTGAGTGTGCTGGAAGTCGACATACTTTACTTATTTATTATGGTTTTCAACCCCATTGAAAAGAACAGTAGACAAATATTACTCTTTCTCTGCAAGGGAAACCTAAAATTGATAATAATTACATATTTGGGGTTTTTTATGTCAAGTTCCAATTAGAATTCAATTAGAACACTTTTTATTATCATGTGTTAAACAAAAGTTCCCATTGAAATCCATGAGATATCAACAATTGTCTTATTCCCCTGTTGTCCCACAGCTCCAACCCTGGCTCTTCCTTGAGCACGAGCCCCAGCATGTCAATTAGGCTACCAGTGCCATGTTTACACGAGGTATTCCACATTTAGGTACTCTATTTAATTAATGTAATTCTTTTTCTAGCATAAGAGGTAGTGATCAGAAATAATAACAGTGGATTCATAAAACCAAAGCAAACCAACACACCATTGCTCCATTCTTTTCATTAATATGTTTGAAGACAGGGTAATAAGTATTTTGGAAGAAGGACAGTATTCTTCATTTCAACTGTGGGTTTTATTTTTTTTTAAAAAATATCAATACTATAACAAGGAAAAAAAATATTTTCTTCCCCCTTTGTTGTGAATTTTAAGGCTACAAAATGTGTCAGATTAAGACCTTGGAGATGGAAATGCTATGTTTATCCACAGGGCATGTTCAGGACTGCCAACAGCTATGCAACTTTTCCCAAACAATGTTCCTCAACGATGACTTGAAAGGACCACAATTAGGGGCAGGAGAACAGTTTAATTTCCATGCCCATTCAATCCTTGTCTTCTCTACTGAGCCTGCCAACTGTTGCCAATTGCAATGGTAGATTTTGTGACATGGATACTTGTCCACTAGGAACTGGCCTGAGGCTACAATCCAATGTAATTATTTTCAGTCACTCTTGACCTACGAAAAGTTTCAAACAAGGAAATGTTGAAGCTTTTCTGTTCTTACCAGCTCTCTCAACCAATGCTACCTCTGTAGCAGTGACAGCTGAAGTGTTCCCTGACAATTTAAAAAACATTTTAATAGTTTTTCAATTTTTAAATGTTTCCCTCTGATTAATTGGGTTAACAGTAAAACAAAACCCAAAACAGTAAAAAGCCTTTCAAGCATACATCAAAATTTTACATTTCAAATATTTCAAATTTTTTTTTTCAAAAAAGCCCCACCTTGAACTGCACAATTTATGATGTAGCACAAGATGAAAATACCAAGATCCATTTTCATAACCATTACTTTATACCTAGTTAGCTAATAGGTAATTTGGCAACTATGAGGCCAAAGCAAGAACGCATTTTTCTGTCTCATTTTACAGCATAAGTAATCCTAGTTTGTGTTTGAACAGGAACTCTAGGTGCCACAGGCATAAATCAAGAATTAATAGCAGATGAATAGGTATCATTTGGCTCTAATGTTTTTAAGCTAATTTACAGGGAACGAAAATATAAATAATGTACATTGTATTATCAGACTCAACAAATTATAAAAATGAAAGAAAGAAAACGCAGTACTGAGGTGAGGTTGCTCTGGCCTTCCTCCCAGTTTGGAAAGAGAAGGTAGAAGGATAGAGATAACTGTACAGGTCCCTCTAGTGGCAGCAACAAAAATGGGATTTTGGCTAAATATGAATGTGCAAGTCTTCCAGAGGCAGGTGTGTTTGGCGCACAGAAGTCTGCAGCAAGGGAACCTACAGAGGAGGAACAAGAGCTGCAGAAAGCCTGCCTAATCCCAGTCATACTCACAAGACCGGGAAGCAGGTGCAAGGCAGCTATACAGTTCTTTGAAGATTTGTAGTTTTATCTAGCATTTTCAGCTCACCTGGTACTATATTCTCTCACTTAAGTGAGGAGGCTTTTTCTGAATCTGAAATTGTTCATGAAATGGACTGTAGAGTGTGACTATCTTCAATAGTCTTAACATAGGACCAGGTGAAGTAGAAGATCCCAGTAGATAGCAGTTAGCTGGTTAACGTTGGCATAGTTTTCCGTGGCAAACCCACATTATTCTTCCTGTGGAGTTATCCCCCTCTTTGTTTATAATTTTTAATAAATTAACTCCTCTCAAGATATTCTTACAAATTTTTGGAAGTCAATTACAAAATCAGCCTAGAGGAAAGCTTCTTCTGCATTGTCTTGAATTCCGAACTATTTTGAATGCTTTTGGTTGAGAATTCAATATCGTGTTTATGGAAGCCCTTAGTTTCAATCTGTTGGAATATATGGTGATTCTCTACAATGATTTGAAGACAAATCATAAAATATCCTAAAGATGAGAAATACAGAATAATAGAATCATCTAGGTCAGAAAAGACCTTCAAGATCATTGAGTCCTACTGTAAACCTTGCCAAGTCAGCCACTAAACCGTATCCCCAAGCACCACATCTGTGCATCTTTTAAATAATTCCAGGGATAGTGGCTCCACCACTTCTCTGAGAAGCTTGTGCCAATGCTTGATAGCACTTTCAGTGAAGTAATGTTTACTAATATCCGGTAGAAACCTTCCCTGGCACAACTTGAGGCGATTTGCTCTCCTTCTGTCTCTTGTTACTTGGGAGAAGAGATCAACACTCCCCTCACTGCAGACTCTGGTCAGGCAGCTGTAAAAAGCAATAAGGTTTCCCCTCAGGCTCTTTCTCTCCAGGTTAAACAACCCTAGTTCCTTCAGTCACTCTCATACGACTTGTTCTCTAGAACCTTCCCCAGCTTTGTTGCCCTTTTTGGACACGCTCCAGCAGCTCCACGTCTTTCTTATAGTGTGACCCAACACGCTGCAGGGTTAAAAAATTATTGAACAGATTTTTACAGAGCTGAAACCCAGTGGGAACCTATGCAAACCCCACAGGTTCGAGAAGTCTGCAGGACAGTCCCGGGAGCAGAAATGGAATAGAGGGACTGTGCTGGGGGCTTTGCATATCCCGCTCACTGCCAGGCAAGGCAGGTCCCGGAGACAGCTGGGGTGGCCCTGAGTCACTGACTGAGCTGCTAAACCATCAAAATCCCACCTCACCCCCAAAAGGTGGCCAAGGAAGCTGTTTCTGCTCGAGGTCATTGGTTAATCTTTGAACGAAAGTGTCACGTGGCCAGAGAAAGGGTGGAAAGGACTGACTCTAGTGTTGCTCTCAGTGCCAGGCCCTCTGCTCAGTGCTCATATGACTGATCTCTCAGCCGAGAAATGGTTTTGATCCTAGACAATGGGGCAATTGAATGCTATGCAACTGGAATACAATGTATTACTCATGCACGTAGCAGGTTTTCTGTATTTCAGGAATGTTTGATTTTGATTCATTGCCATTATATTAGCACTTTACTTGAAGACAAAAGGACAGTCTTTCTTCATGTAGATGTCAAATGCATGTCCTAGCTTATAGAAATAATTTTCCTTCTGTTGCAGGTTAGTAATTCTTTTAATTGAGAGGAAATTTTGGGAAATTTTTCAAATATTACGAGAACTCATTTTTAACAAATATAATGAAATTTCTATCTGTGTTTTTTTGATGACAACCTAACTAGGTATTATTACTTTTGTAAACAAGGCACCATTACCTTTCCTTGAGCTTGTAAAGCAGGGAGTGACAGAATTTAAACATAATCATAAACAAGCAAAACCTGATAATATAACAGAGTGCATGTCTGCATTTGGTCTTCACTTTTAGGTTAATATGTTAAATTCAACACACAAGTTTAACATTTTTTTCAGGTTTACAAAACCTGGTTTCTCTCTGAGGCAGAATGTTTTTTATGTTGGTTATTATTCCAATCATATTATGTATATAAACTTCTAACTTCTGGAAAAGATTTAAAATATTGTTTTAATGCCAGAAAATAATCCTGAGAAAAATTTGAAGGTGCCATTTTACTATAAAGCAGACATCATAAATAGATAAAAAACTCCAACCCCCAAATTCAATGTGTCTCACTATCACCTTTATCAAGTAGTGAAAAATGAAAATGAAAAATATACACTGAGTAACAGAAAACACATGGTTTGCCAGGTACATTAAGGAATCTGGTAACACATCTGGGAAACTGAGAATAAATACCAGACTCTCAGAATACTCTGAATATCGGCTTATCAGATTTTGAGAGCAAAGTTTTTGTAATCCTTCTTGTTGAAATGCAAAAATTCTACTTTTATGAAATGCAATTGTAATCTGTTCTTTAAATTTCATTACATTTATACTAGCAGATCTCAGGCTGAGAAAAAGCTGTGTCAGAAAACCAGTCATCTGTTGTTACACGCTGACAAATACACAGTGGTTGATTTTGACTGTTGTGTTTAGGGCATTTGCTCAGGTATTCTCAATTTTCAGAGGTGTCCCCCAACAGAAAAGAAACAAGTGATGGCTGAGGGTGCCAGAAGGAGGTGTATGAACATGTTGATAGGCAGCACTGGTACCACAGCTTCATAGCCTGGAAATTTGCAATGAGTTGAACGAACAGATATTCATGGCACTAATATACGTCCATTTTCCATAGGAAAGTACAGAGCATTGTGTTGCCTCATGACACAAGAGCTGTGGTCTACCATCCCACACCCACTTTCTCCAGGTGAGCAGCCCTGAGGATGGTGCCCTTTAAATCCCTCTAGCAGGAAATGTCACTGTCATGGTTTAACCTCAGCCAGCAACTATGCACCATGCAGCTGCTTGCTTACTCCTCCCCTCTGCCAGTAGGATGGGGAGGAGAACCAGGGGAAAAAAGCAAAACTCGTGGGTCGAGATAAAGACAGTTTAATAGGAAGGCAAAGAAAGAAAAAAATACAGTAAGAATAACAGATACACGAAATGAGTGATGCACGGTGCAATTGCTCTCCATTCACTGACTGATGCCCAGCCTGTTTCCGAGCAAGTTTCAGCCAAGTCCCCCCCATCTGGATACTGAGCATGACATTAAATGTTGTCAAATACCCCTTTCTCTAGTTTGGGCCAGCTGTCCTAGGTATGCTGCCTTCCGTCTTCTTGTGCACCTCCTCAGTGGCAGAGCAGGAGTAGCTGAAAAGTCTTTAACTTAGTATAAGAACTACTTAGCAACAACTAAAAAATTCAGTGTACTATCAACATTATTCTCATACTAAAATCAAAACACAGCACTATACCAGCTACTAGGAAGAAAATTAACTCTATCCTAACTGAAACCAGGACAGTCACTTGGAAAAAAGAACTTTGATAAACATTTTTTAAATTAAGACTGAAACACTCTCAAGGGACATAGCTCCTATGTTGCAGCCTCAGGTTTTTTAACTATACACCTGAGCTTTTCACTGTGCAGAAATTGCCAGATCCTTCTGTAGTTCATGCCTGAACATTGTGAATTAACAATAATGAAGTATTAGTTGAGATGCATGCCCTGCACAGAGGAACTAATTCAAACTGATTTCAGTTTGACAGCAGCATCTGTGCTGGTCAAAACTACCAGGTAACTTTCTGTGCCCAGGGAAGCATGTTACGTGGTACCCCACAGGGACAGTGTGAAAAAGGTGACTTCAACCTACCTTTATGCCTGGCTTATACGCATCTGGGCATCTCCCTACAGCAGCATTCAAGAAAGGCCATACTGACCCCAAATGCACTCCCTATTCCCTGAAAACATTACTCCACATACTAGAAATACCACTGTTTTGATATACAAAGACATTTTACAGCCTCTTTACCAACCGTGTGTGGTTTTGAACACCCATTGGAATGAATTTTCCAAAAAGACAACATCTAAAATAAATTAATTTCTATATCTGTTTAGGTTGTTTTCCAGATACTGAAGTCTGTTATCCAAGTGACAACTGAACATCAACCACAATATCCTACAAAATTCTGGCTAGGAAAAATAATTAAACCAGGCCTAGCCAGCCAATTTCCTTCACCTGTTCAGTTCTGGAGTCCTCAGCACAGGAAGAACAAGAATCTGTTGAAGTGAGTCCAGAGGAGGGCAACGAAGATGATCCGAGGGCTGGAGCAGCTCTGCTGTGAGGACAGGCTGAGAGAGTTGGGGCTGAAGAAGAGAAGGCTCTGGGGAGACCTTAGAGCTGCCTTCCAGTACTTTAAGAAGGCTACAGGAAAGCTGGGGAGGGGGGCTTTTTATCAGGGAGTGCAGTGATAGGATGAGAGACAGTGGTTTTGAGCTGAAGGAGGGGAGATCTAGATTAGCTATTAGGAATAAATTTTTTGCTGTGAGATTTGTGAGGCACTGGAATGGGTTTCCCAGAGATGTTGTGGATGTCCCACCCCTAGAGGTGTTCAAGGTCAGGCTGGATGAGGCTTTGAGTAATCTGATCATGTGGAAGAGTCCCTACCCATGGCAGGAGTGGTTAACCTAGATGATCTTCAACACCCCTTCCAACTCAAACCATTCTATGATTCTGTGATCTGATAACCTCATTCCAACAAACTGGAAAGGTGGCAGAATTAGAGAGATACGAATTTTAAATCCACAGCCTTTAAGTATTTCAGGCTTTATGTGGCTGCAGATCTTCCAATATTGTTATGTCCCCATCTAAAA
>JAUMJM010000028.1:1672500-1740000 GCA_033558235.1 Neomorphus geoffroyi
TCCAAAAAAAGGAATTCAAGAGAATTTTGGCAAGTGTAGAAGGGGAATAAAAAGACCCGTTATTTGGGCACACTCAGAGATAGACATCAGCTGAAGGTATTTGATGAACGTAGGCTTGCCCCATAATTCTCTCAGGTACAGCAGGTGTGTTGGAGTGATTAATACAGATGCAGACTGTTCTTTCTTTTTTGCCCTCACATGTTTATTTTTCTGAAAACAAACTCTCTGTGTTGGTTATATTGGGCTTTACTGTGTATGTCCTTGATCACAGAGACTGTACTTATTAAACTGAGTAGAATGTGAGAACCACCGTGTCCACCAGGTTCGGTCTGAGCTCAATGTGCAGCAGGGTCACTTGGCGCACACCCCTAGGATGCTTCAGGAGGGTGTTTTGGGTGGTCCTGGACACAGCAAGCTAAGGGCTGCTCTGTGGGGCCTGCAAAGAAAGAACAGGTGAAAGAGGAAAAAAAACAATAGCCTGAGGGCAAAGTTGTGGAGGAGTAAAGGCAGAAATTCAGATACTGTGGCACTCATTCACGAGTCTTTTTGTACAAAGGAACCTGGGATTGCTTCCCAGATCTGCATGAACTCCTTGGCCATGTCCTAGCTTCATAGTGGGCATGATCTGGCATAACAAATCCCAAGTTTTCACGAAATGGAAAATGCGGCAAAGTCAGGGCTGCACTGGTCTTTGATGAGGCATTTGTAGGATGGCTGGTGGGAAAAGTTGCTGTGGTGAACATCACACTGTAAGTGCAGCTGGTGGTGCTAGATGGGGAAAGAAGCGAGCTTGTGATCAGAATGCTTGCACATGTACAGGCTTATTAAAAGTTTTGGGATTACCTCTTTTAGGAGTGAAATTCTGTCTCGACCCACAGGAAAGATGAAAGAAAAGCAGTGAGAGGGTTTTTCTGTTTTGTTCCCTTCAGCTGAAAGAATACTCAATTTTCTATTCAGACAATGCCCTCTTTGCTCGTGGAGTTTGACATGTAATGGAGGTTTTAATCTTGTGACTGCAATTGCTATTTCTAATTAATGTAAAGAGACATAAAAGCCAAATTATATACCTCTGAGTAAAAGAGATTAAAATGAAAATACTGCCAATTCAGTTCTAATTTTATTTATAAACCTAATCTGAAACAAATGTCACTTTTTTAACTGATTCTGAATATATCATGCTGACTGTAAAATTATAAAACTCCCACTGATGTATTCAGGAAATTCAGTTCAGCACACTCGGTAATTTCACTTTACTAGTCATTAGGTACAAATTACTGCTCACCATAAAAAATATGAATCAGCTGTCAGCACTTCTTTTTGATTTGGAAACTTAAGATCATGAATCACTTGCAATTAATTATAAACCACACGTAAACCGACAATGGGAATTGTATTCAAAGGCTATGTTTAGCAGTGTATCATTTGCTTGCTGAATGTCATGTATTGAAAGCAGTATTCTTAGCAATTTCAGGGTTTTCCCAAAACTTCCAACTCAGGTTCAGTAAAGACATTTTATCAGGTTGGGGAAATCCTTGTTTAAATTGATTACGGATTATTTAATGCCACCTTGTTTTTCCAGGGCTAAATTCATGTCATATGTAAATGTGTAAAGGTAAGCTTAACAGATAAAAAGGCCAATCTGCAAACAAAAAGAGATTCAAAGTTTTACTTTAGGCCACATTTTAAGGAGATGTTCTCTTAGACAGAAGTACCATGTCCTTACATGACAAAATAGAGTTACAATCAAAGTAATATATATGTCAGATATTTTCTTTATAAAACCAAAATGTGTATCTATTAAGAATAACTGAGAAATTAAAAAGTATTTATAGCTACTTCCTATCATAAATGTTTACTTCTTAGATATTACTGATAGATTTCTAGAGTCGTCTTGCTACTAAAATTGCAACGTATTCTTCACAATTTTGCCATACTAAACAAGAAAGATACTGGTCATGAGGTATAAAGTCTCCTTCTGGAGTGTCTGCATGTGATAAAACATACAGCACCTTCACAAAAGGAAGTCATCACTTCAGAAATCTACAATGTTTTTCAGTACTAATACACAGGTGTTGTGATTTTTTATTTTATATACCTAACTGCAAATATTTATCTCTACCTTTCACATACTACTTACTCTTCTAAAACTGAAGAGGATTAATTGTTATTAGAAATAATTAAAAGGTTATTTAAAAATTCAATTCTTTTACAAGATTTAATAACATTTCCGCAGGAGAGAGAAAAATAATAATTTATGTCTTGGAAAGGTATTTTAAGTTCCAAATAGCACGTGATGTATACTGGCTGCCTATAGAGGTTATTTAAATGTTAGACCGCTCATAAAAATCATCAAATATATTCATTATTAAATCCTTTTGCTATTAGCTGAAGCATGGTAGATGTGATGATTACACAACTAAGGGATAGACAGATTTGTCTAGCCTGAGTTTCTACATTGCTAATTTTCAGCATAGTGATACTCACTGAAAGAATGAGATGCACTGATCAAAGATTATTTGCTTCAGACTGCTTATTCAATGCAAGGCATCTTCATGTTATGAATATTGTTGGTGAGACTACAAGAACTTCGTTCAATAAAAGATATTTTCAGAGGAAAAATCATGAAATATTAAAATAATAAAAAATATTAATGGAAAGATTTCTCCTGGCCAGTTCTGTTCTTGAAACGCATAGCCAGCTGGTTCTATCCATCTGACTGGAAAACGTCCTAAGAAACATAGAATCATAAAACGGTTTGTGTTCCAACCCCCCTGCCATGGGCAGGGACACCTTCCACTACATGAGATTGCTCAAAATCTTATCCAGCCTCACCCTGAACACCTCTAGGGATGGGGCATCCATGACTTCTCTGGATAACCTATTCCAGCACCTCACCAATCTCACAGTAAAAAAATTATTCCTAATATCTAATCTAAATCCATCTGACTTCTCTTCCTAATATTTAAATCTGCCCTATTTCAGCTTAAAACCACTGCCTCTCATCTTATCACTGCACTCCCTGATAAAAAGCCCCTCCCCAGCTTTCCTGTAGGCCCCCTAAAGGGGAGAGGAAGTATGGGAAGACCTTCTCTTCTTCAGGCTGAGCAAGACCACCTCTATCAGCCTGTCCTTGTATGTGAGGTGCTTCAACCCTTGGATCATCTTTGTTGCTTTTCTCTGGACTCTCTTTAACAGATCCGTGTCCTCTCTATTGAGGACTCCAGAGTGAACACAGTACTCCAGGTGAGGGAATTTGGCTGGCTAGCTAGAATTTTGGAGGATATTCTGATTGAGGTTCAGTTGTCACTTGGATAACAGACTTCAGTATCTGGAAAACAATCTAAACAGATATAGAAATTAATTTATTTTAGATGTTGTCTTTTTTGGAAAATGCACTCCAATGGGTGTTCACACCCTCACTCAGTTAATAAAGGAGGCTGCAAAACCTCTGACATGACTCCCTCACTTCTCAGAGATTACGGCACCCTGGAGAATAATTAAGTCTTAAAACTTAAGTATTAGAAAAAGTGTATTTTTCATCCCTGAAACTCAGCTTAAATTTCCCTTTGTCTCAATCCTATCTCATTTCTTCTGTGAGAATCCACATGCTTGCAAGGAACATATTTGCATCCTTGGTATGTGCCATTCATAGAATCGTAGAATCACTAGGTTGGAAGAGACCTCCGAGATCACCGAGTCCAACCGTGCCTGTCTCCCCACTAAACCATGTCCCTAAGGAACTCATCTACCCGTCTTTTAAACACCTCCAGGGATGGCGACTCCACCACCTCCCTGTGCCAATCCCTGACCACTGTCTCAGTGAAGAAATTCTTCTTAATGTCCAGTCTAAACCTCCCCTGGCACAACTTGTGGCCATAGATTTAAAGATGTATGAGTTGTAACAAGGACCTGGGCCAATATTTTAGCCACTGGAAATATGGTGAAGGATTTTACAGATACTTAAATTCAAATGCATCTATTTATTTCTGGAAAAAATCTATTGAATATTTTTTTCTCTTGCCTTAGTTCTCTGAAAACTTACCGAAGTCTTCTAGAAAAGGGAGAGAAGGAGAAGAGCATCATGGAGCAGTCCCCTAGTATTTCATATGTTCTCCCATGCCGCCTCTATCACCCTCTGTTAAATAAGGACTGTGAAATAGAGTGAGTGCTGCGGTCTTTCACTTGATCATGCTAACTTCAGCTCTACCTACTGATTCCACACATCTGTTCTTTGAAGGCAGCGTAATTGAAAAGGACAGAACGCAGGACAGAATGGATTGAATTTCAAAAATCTTGTCTCAGTTTATATATTTTTGTTTTGATTCAGATTTAGTTTTTACTGATATGTTACTGTAAACCCAGTTGCCAAAAACATTTAGTATTTGTTTTGTAGGACAAATAACTGGAGATATTAGAAGTATTTGTCGAAGAATAGCGAGTTATTTTATTATGATGCCAAAATAACTGCTGCCTGACTCCGATCTATAATTCAGCTATAAAATTAATATATCAATTGTGTTTTGATGTTGTTTTCTTATCAGCAACCACTGTGTATCAGTAACGTTAAGGACTGTGATGGGTTTACTTGCAGAAATCCACCACTGATATTTTCTCTCACAACCCCAAACTCTTAACTTTGTATTTATCTGGATATTTTATTGTTGAGTACAGTTAAGAATATTTTGCCCTCTATTCATTTATAATTCATTTGTGTATTATGACCATTTTAAGATAATATTAAATATCTTCCATCTTTTAATGAAATTATTTTTTTCAGAACCTGGAATAGATCAAGTTTGTATTGTTCTAAATATATTATTCAGCATTCAGTGTGACCTGAATCGCTCATCTTCACAGCAGAGTCTTTGTTAGGCTCGAGATAGACATGAAGATGACACATACTTGCTGTATATATATAACCAGCAGAAACATGTTATTTTTATTTATGTTGGACCATTTTATCATGCTAATTTTAGCTTCAAGGACAGATTTTTTTTACTTCCACAGCTACTTGCTGTAAATATAGCCTAACCCGCTATGTTAGCACCTACATAACCTTCTCTGATCTTCTGAGGTCTACATAAGCATCGAGTAAAAGGAAGACCAGAGCCAAATCCAAACATGACTTCCAGTTCACAGAGTACAGAAATCTTCTGTCAATCTTGGTATCTATCAAAATGTAGCCAAGTGAACTGGAGGATGAGCAACCCTCCAGCTGTGACAGTAAGAATAAGCAAGCTCTGAGAAGGAAACACCTCTTTAAAAACATGCAATAAAAACACCTGTTGCTCAATCAGAAATCCTTGTTGTAACCTTTTGTATCTGGAATTAAATCCTATGTCCCAAAAAGTCTTCAGCTGGTATAATGTACAAGTTTGTATTACCTGCCATTTAAAGCATTGTTATGAACATCGTCCAGCATTCTTCAATTTTAGTAACTGTAAAATCCATTTCAAGACCTCTGTCTTCATATGCTCTGTTTTACATTAAGTTGGCAAAACAACCTAAGCAACGACATTCCTGCTTTTGGCCAGCACCTTTGACAACGTAAACATTTAGCTGAAAAACAAAAGAAGACTTAACTGAAAGACAGAGCTATGAAGACAAAAAAACTCTGAGATTTGTGATGTCAACTCTACATTTCTTATTATAAAACAAAAAAAAATTCAAATCCTGTGGCTTTCAGTACTCAGCACAGAATTTACCTGTGGCATTCAGCTTTTTCTCATTAAAATTTTATCCCATGTATCCATAGAACTTCTGTTGGTTAGGAAGGAGGAGCATCAGATATTTCTTTTAAATCTTAAAGAGTATCACAATGCTAGGAGGGAGGAAAGTACAAAGATAGAAATGTGAGCAGAAAACAGAACAGAAAGATACACTGATAATGTAGTTAAGCTGTTTTCATAATTAAAAAGGTGGAAGGGACTGCAGTTTATTAATTGTTTGTCCAAACTGAACAAACAAATTGCATTCTTTGTATTTTAATATGATAAATCCAGTTGTTAAGAAAGCCTTTTTTAAGATTTTATCTTAAGCAAAGAGATTAAGTTCATAACAATGTAGATAACACATTCAAAACATAAAACTTGCTGTTGAAGAACACATATTTCTTGTCTTCTCATCTGGACCTTTGCTACTATGAACTCATTTCATATTCTGGAAAGGACTTTAGATCTCCATGTGAGGACTGCCCCTCATATTTCTGTAATGAACAATACCACTAAAGCATTTGGCTGTACTCATGGCAGGAGACGCAGTGCCATGACTGGATCACTCAACAAGAAGAACACAGAAAAAAAATGTTTGAACAGAGCTGAAGTTATCTGTCTATGAGTTTGCCCCAAATAAGTGTGTGTGTGTTTTCACTCAAGCATGCATTTCTGACTGCTTATTCCTGACTGAAATAAAAAAACCCCAAGTTCTTGTAGGTTGATGCAGAAGGACTACATTTAGCAAATATTATTGTTTGAGAAACAGGAGCTGCTTTCTGAACGTGTGTTTGTGTGTGTTTCTGCAATGCGAAAGTGTAAGTTTAGGCCAGATTCTTCTGTTCTTTATATCCTCAACATGTTTTTTGCTTTCCCTTTAATTCAGCAACCCCATTGTCTCACTTTGCTCTTACTGTAGCAAATAAACTTCTGCCAAGATTAGGGCATCTCTCTGGTTATACAACCACTTTGAGAATAAGCAACAGAAGCAGACACAACCTGTCTGACAACTTGTTTTTAAAGAAGAGCATTCTAGAAATTGCAGGTGTGAATCAAGTTTTTTAATACTTCTATACTTAAATAAAGGTGTGGGGGATGGAGAACATATTAATTGTGAAGATACTGACAGTGGCCAAAGCCTTTCTCTCTGCACAAGGGTGTTGAAGGGATGAGTTTTGTAGCTTAAGCACAAAAATTATTAGGTTGCTGCAAGAATAATTGCTGGTTTTGTTTGTAAATTGTGATACTTATTTTAGATTAAGCTTTTATTTAACTGTGTCTATGTAGTATATAATTTTAAAATGTAAAATTCTCTCTAGTTTCTAATGTTAACAAGTTTGTTTTCAGTGTTTCTTTTTATTTATTTTACATTGTCAAATTAAAGATGGAAAAAGGGCAAATTTGAGTAATTTTGTTATATGAGTTCAGAAAGGGGTATAAAGCTGAGGAAACCAAGCATTTAGCCAGGGGACCATCAGCGAATGTACAGCTCGACATTGATTCCAAAACTTTCCTAATGGAAATGAGAACCTTGAAGATGAGGAGAGTCATGGGCATCCTTCTGCTATAGACTATAATCAATTGAGGGCCAGTATTGAGGTGAACCCAAGAAAAACAACTCGAGGGGTTACAGAAGAATGAAACCTTAACCATTCAATAGTTCTTTGATATGTGCCTCAAACTGGAAAATCAAAAAAGCTCAACAAATGGGTGCTGCTCAAGTTGAACCAAAATCAAAACAATCACCATAACAAAGTCTACTCTGCTTCTTCGGTGCAATAAAAATGATCCATTACTTGATGACGACATGTGATGACAAATGGATTCTTTACAACAACCAATGGCATTCTGCACAGCGGCCAGACTGATGTGAAGCATCGAAACATTTCCCCAAATGACCAGTGCAAAATGATGGTTATTGTCACTGGTGGTTGGCAACTAAAACTTCTTGAGTCCTGATGAAACCACCACAGCAGAGAAGTATTGCCAGAAAATTGACAAAATGCACCAAGAACTGCAACATTTATGTCCAACCCTGGTCATTTGAAAAGGACAAATTCTTCGTGACAACACCCAAGTGCACATCTTGCAAATGCCTCTGCAGAAGCTGCACAAACTGGGCTACAAAAGTCTACCTTTCCCAGCTTACTTACCAGATCTCTCTCCCACCAATTACATTTTCAAGCATCTTAACAGTCTTCTACAAGATATTTTTCACAACCAAGTAACAGCTCAGAATTCCTTCAAAAAATTCACCAGTTCCAGGACTCCAGAATTATATGCTAATAGAATAGACATGTTAGTATCTTGTTGGTAAAACTGCATAGATTGTAATAGTTATTATTTTGATTTATATTCTAAGATGAGACGTAGTGTTTTAAAGATGACGGTTAAAAACTGCAATTATTTTTGCCCAACCCAACAGTATTAGATAGCTTATTGGTATCAATGAGGGTCAGTAGCAACAGCTAATAAGACCTCAGGCTTTATTCTGATTTCATTGTCCTGCATTGCTCTTCCTTAAACTACACAGGCAAGCCACAATACATAGTTCTTAAGCTAGTTTGCAGGATAAGATGTACAGAAAAGGGACTGCTCATCATCTGTAGCTCTGGTTTTAATTTGAAGAGCTCATATGCATGGTGGAGGAATTGTGTCACCACCAGAGTTTCTCCAGCCTGTGAATAGGCAGGTACTTGAATCACACTGTGCTTTTCGTCTTTACAGATATGTTTTTTCTGGTTCTCATCTTATTTTCCTTAATCTAGATTTAAAAGTTAATAGCTACAGAGCATTACGTTTTACTTCTTTAACATGAAGAACTAAAAGGGTACCAACGAGGAGAACAAATTTCTGATTAGCAAGTCATTTGTTTAGTGATTAATAAACATTCTATCACTCCTTTAACCTACATGTAACTTTCCCTCCACATTTCTGGATTTTTTTTTCTCATTATTTACAAATATATGGGAAAAAGATGACTTTATGTATTGTAATGACATTCTGTGGTAAAACTACGTCTAATAAAACTGGAAAAAGAAAATAAAACAACGTATCTTGAGTTCCAAGTATTGAACACAAGTCCTGTTTACTCTGGCAAAATGGAAAAATCCCTTTTTGGTGTTTGATTGCAGTTTTGAAGCTGCTGCTTTGAAAACAGCATAAGAAATACACAGAAAAATGCAGCAATATTTTTTTTTAATTACCTTCTGCAAAGCATCAGTCTTAAACGACTGCAAGCAGAGGGGAGAAGAGTACATTTCCCTTCAAGTAGAGACAACCTACAGCCCTTTTATTTTACTTAAGAAAAAAAAAACAAAACCCCAAACCTAAAAACCAGCAGTTTTATTGAGTTACCTTGAAGGAGTAAAAAAAGTATGATAAACAACTGGTCAGTAATTTATCACTATGGGACACACATCTGGCTGAAGCAGTAATTTTGTAACTAGCCCTTTTAAAGATGTAACTACTACCATAATCAGCATCATTTTATCACAATCTGAAAATTCTTTCTACTAATAATGTACTTTGTAAAGGCAAAACCTTAGATAATCTACAGCAACTCCCACTAGTAATAATATCTTAGATTTTGTATGACCTCAGGATTCTTTGAGAAAATATTCCACATCAGGTAGATAAATATATATGGTATTGAAGAAGATTGATTTGACTTTTCATTTAACAAAATTCACAGCGCTTTCTTTGTCACTTAATGCATGCTTACAGAGATGTCATACCAGTACTACCAGTACAACCAAATGAAGAACCACGCAATCCGTGCAGGAAGCTCCACTTTGATTGAATAGGTAAAGTGTTGCAGGACTGGCAGGAGGTGGTTTGCTTCCTTTTTTGAAGCAATTACTAACTCAGAATTTTACCTTTATTAGCCCTATGGGGACTAAGAGTCCTAAAGCTTCATTAATTTGTGCTTAATAAAATTTCATTGGCAGGAAACGCAGCTGTAAAAAGCAAATGCGTGTCCTGATGTGCATATGTAATATCAATTTTTTCATCCCCAGAAGCTGTGTCTCTCTTAGGAGCATGTTAAATGCACAGACAAAGAGAAGTAAATATCAGAGATTAATTCCAGTGTGAACGCTTTTGGGGAAGGCAATAAGCATTGCCAAATGGTGAGTCAAAAGAGATACCGATGTAATTCAAAGCCTTCAGAACTGATCATATATCAAAGTATTATACCTTGATTTCTCCTTCTACAAGGCAGAGCATTAAAACAAGGCATGCGATGCACCCCTTGAACTGACTCCTATTGTCTTAATGAATAGAAAAGTGGTTTATTTATGTCTATAGTAGCTTACTTATTGACACATTTTTGTGTGTGTGTGCAAAAAGTAATTTCTGGTTAATACTTGAACCATCTGTGCTATTCTAATCCTAAGCTTCTTAGTCTGCACATATAAAAAGACTTCTATTTTGTTTTTCAGGAGTCTACAGGATTTTTGATTCTGCTGAAATTTTATTCTGATCTCCTAAGAGATGCATTTTGAACACTTTATGAACTACTACAATAATAAGAGCACAAGACACTCTGATACTATCGGTGAAAAACAAGTGATGAAACATTCAAATCAGTGGACTCTATTAGTATGACCAAGCAAAATCAATGAAAAAAACCAAAATAGCTATTAGCTATACACAAAGCACTACACAGCATGTAAACCATATACCACTGTAAAGGAAAATGTAACACTATCGGTTTTCTGATACTTTGTCCAAAATTGCAGGAATGTTTAAATATTTATTGTTTGTTTGGGGTAAAGGTAATTTCCTTTGTGTTATTATTTTCTTTGCAATTTAAAATCATTGCCTTGTGCTTCAAAGTCCATCCTAAAGTATTTCTATTTAATAATCTTCCCTTTTTTACACTGAGGAATTAATCCTTTCATTAAAACCAATATAAAATAAACAAAAAAATCCCACAAAAAGCAATGTATTTAAAATAAAGATAATACTTCATGAGTATTTAGATTCTGAGAAATTGTATTTATTTTATAGGGTATTTTGGTCACATCATTTCTTCATCTGCACTGCATTCCCTGGATGAACCTGCACCTTTGCCTACTGAGTTTTGTTCTGACATGTACGTTTAGGAGACACGATGAAATTCACTTCTCCAGACTGCATTTTTTGCCACAAAAGTCACCAGGCAAAAGTATCCGGTGACTCAGACCAAAATTAAACCATGATTTCATCAACCTGTGAAACAGACATAAGCTTACATTGTAACTGGGACTAATATTTCTAATAAAACATCCTTTTTAACAAAACTGAAAATCAATAATAAGAGAAGTTTCAAAATTGACACTAGCCTTTTGAGAAACTGGAAATAGATCTTCCTGTCAAAGAGTAAAACTGCTCTCCTCTGTCTAGACTGCACTGGGAGCAAAATTATCAGATTTTCATTTCCTCAATTTCACTCCACAGTGGTAAAACGTGCAAGTATTGATTCAGCTGCTGAAACAAAAAGCAGGAGAGCTCTTCACCTTGGCAGGGTCAATGGGTTTGTGGGTGTCTAATTATACCTATACAGGGCATATAAATCTTTCTACTAGTCATTACGTGAACGTAAGAGTCCAAAGACATCATTAGAATCCTTTTAGCCAAACACTCATTCTTCTTTTGTTTTATGAGGGGTCAAAGAAACTGGGAGTTAATATTATCGTGGCTCATAGATTTTTAAATTTGTGTTTGAATACAAGAAGATATGCTTTGAAGGAAAGGGCTATGTGTGTACCCGTGCATGTCCACTTACAGGTCTCAGCTCTGCCCGTAAACAGATGTACAGCTTCTTCCTTTTTACACTGTTCAGTCGAGATGCACTGTAATGTAAACAGCATGACTGCACAAACATTCAACTTAATTGTGGTATGTTACGTATACAGCCTTAGTAAAGCTTTTGGTGAGTACTTATTTGTTTCAAAAGCAGATGAAATGCTAAGAATGAGCTGGAAGCACTAGTTGTGACAGAAATATTAACCTTATTTTTCATCACTCTCGATTTCTCTATAATCTTACAAAAACCTCTTTTTTTCCTTGAACTTATTGAAATGAGACGATTCATGAAAAAAAATTGTAACGTTGCCCATATATTAAAACAATATTAAGAATTTTAAAAGTGGATATTGATATTAAGGAGGTGTGCTACATTATATTATATTGCATCACATTGAGAGTGTTCAGATGGGTGTGCAACCATGATGGTTACAGAATCATATTTGTAGCTTTGGAAAGCTATCATATTTTGCAAGCAGATTACACAGATACTGGGTGCTCAGCATTTTGAACATTAGATGGAGTTAGAGCCTTTCATTTTATCTATGAGAGTAGCAATAAGATCCCAGATCAAGAGTGAAAGTGATATTTTTGTAGTACTCATTTACTGCGAATTCAATCTTTATCTTACAAACTGACTTACCTAGTTGAACTTAGAAGTTAAAATAGGTGGTTAGCCCAAAGTGCCAAAACTAAGAGGTAACAACTCACAATAGCAAGAAAATAACCACCAAAAAAACCCCCAAATTAAAATGAAACTTTTAAAGGTTGACATTATTGAAAAAGAAAGCAAAGTCTGGCTCCGCCTTTTCTAATAAGCTGTTTCTGGTATTATATTAAGGAAAGTCTCTAAGTTCAGTGAGATATGCTAAGAATTGTGGATAGGATGATACGATGCAGCTACAACAGCAAGAAGTGAGCTTGTTGTTTCAGTCATTGATCCTTTCTGTCCTTTATTCATTATTCTTCTATGCAAATCACCTAATAAGGCCTGGTGCAGGCAAAGCAAAGTCTACGTGGTTATCTAACCCTGCCCTTGGCTAAAAACATACCCGTACGTTTGGTCCCAGCACCCTCTGCCTCAAGCTCCCTTCAAAACTGTAGTCCCACTGCAGGTGGACTGGAGAGAGCAGGAATGGTACCATAACTGCTGGGGAATCAGAAATCCCAACCCCCAAAACGTAGGGGGAATTTCATAGAATCGTAAGGTTGGAAGAGACCTCTGAGATCATCGAGGCCAACCGTGCCTGTCTCCCTACTAAACCATAGCCTTAAGAAACTCATCTACCCATTTTTTAAACATCTCCAGGGATGGCGACTCCGCCACCTCCCTGGGCAGCTGTTCCAATCCCTGACCACCCGCTCAGTGAAGAAATTCTTCCTAATGTCCAGTCTAAACCTCCCCTGGTGCAACTTGTGGCCATTTCCTCTTGTCCTATCACTTGTCACTTGTGAGAAGAGCCCAGCACCCACCCCGTCACAACCTCCTTTCAGGCAGGTGTAGACAGTCATGAGGTCTCCCCTCAGCCTCCTCTTCTCCAAGCTAAACAACTCCAGGTCCCTCAGCTGCTCCTTATAGGACTAGTTCTCCAGCCCCTCCTCAGCCTCATTGCCCTTATTTGGACACGCTCCGGCCCCTCAAAATGTCCTTCTTGTAGTGAGGGGCCCAAAACTGAACCCAGCACTCGAGGTGCAGCCTCAGCAGTGCTGAGCACAGGGGCACAATCACCTCCCTGCTCCTGCTGGCCACGCTGTGTTGGACACAGGCCAAGATGCCATTGGCCCTCTTGGCCACCTGGGCCACTGCTGGCTCATGTTCAGCCGCTGCCAATCAACACTCCCAGGTCCTTCTCTGCCTGGCAGCTCTACAGCCACTCTGCCCCAAATCTATACTGTTTAATGGGATTGTTGTGTCCCAAATGGAAGACTCTGCATTTGGCCTTGTTGAATCTCGTCCCATTGGTCTCAGCCCAACTTGTAGGTTGACGTCAGAAGGCAAACAAAGGCGCACGGAGGTATGATGCATCAGCTGAACATCCTGCTAGCACAGGAGCTCAAATTTCTTCAGAGCTGCGCTGCTCATGGGTCCTGTGCTCCTTTCTCCATGGCCAGATGCATTCATCTCTGCTCCCTGTGCCCTGACTCCCTGCCTTCTACCCTGATCCTCAGCCCGCCCACTTCCCTCCATGGTTCAGCATGGTGTTCAGCTGGCACTAAGAGCACCCTCACTGCACCAAGCCCCTCCAAGACACGCGCTGCAGCTCCCCCTCGGTTAGAGGGACCCTGCTGCTGCCTGAAAACCTTTCTGGGTTAAGCACCAAGATGTAGTAAAATCCCTGGCTAATATTTGCATTTGTGTCTAATATTCCTGCTATGGATGTGGCCTCACAGCTGTTTCTCTGCCATCATGTGCTGTTACGGGACTGGAGAGGAGAGGGGCACATCATTCCCCGTCGATGCAAGACGAGGACATTGCTTTGATTGATGTCTTCACAGCTGCCTCTCCTTACACCTCACCCACTGACCTGTTTAACAGCTCGCTGCAGTAAGTGCTAACCAACACAGGAGAAATGACATCATACCTCATCGCTCAGTCCCAGGCACTGTGCCCATGTGAATTAAATGGGACCAAAGACCTGTACGTAAATTACAGCAAATTACTTGGTCGTATGGGAGATTTGGTCTGCTCAGGTGAGAGTGGATCAAGCATCATGTACTTACTATAAGCAACTGAAACGGGACCGAATAAAACAGGAGCTGCAGTAAACCAGGACAGTTTTCCGTATCCAGATGAATAATACAAGAAAAAAAGAAAAAAAATTATCTTTTTTTTTGGTTGTTTTTTTTTTTTTTTTTTTTTTTATTTTGCACAGAGACTTTGATATTCCCAGGCATCTGATTACTGGTCAAAAGGAAAATCATCCTTGAGAAGTCACAAACTCGCTACAAATGTGCAACAGAAATAGAGGCATATATTGATTCACAAAATTCACAGACACTCCATACTATGAGCTAAAATAAGTGGAAATATCACTAATACCATCAACTTTGAATGGTAATATATAAAGTCATCCAATGATGTTTCTTGTACAACTGAAGAGAAGCACGTAAAGACTTAGGTTAGGAAAGCAATTTATTGTCAACATTAATGGACATCAGGCAAGACCGAGGGTTCAACACAGCTAAAAGTCATATAGCTACCAAAATACTTATTAAATTCATATTTTCACTTTCTACATACCCCTTTTTATTCCACTGCCCTCTTACAGTGGAGCTTCATCTTTCTACCATAGAATTTTCAATGAGTTTTAGATGTCCTAGTTTTAAAATTAAAATTATTTATTTATAAATAAAATAATTTTTATTTATCTAAGAAGTTAATAAATCTAAAATGATGTGCTTATAAACTTGTTTCAGTTTGACTAAATAATCTTGAACTACTGGACTTTTCCTTATTTACATGTTTTACAGTACTAACTCAATTTTATTATTAAAATATGAATCTCTGATTTTAACTGTATCTAGAGTATTTACTTCTATCCAAATTAAGTATGTAGTTAAATTACAATGTCATAAATGCTTACTATAAGCCAACAGTCGTCTCATTCCCCTACTGAAATAATTTCATGGGATTCATACACATTTCTTGACAAAGAGATCAAATAACTCAGGGATTAGACTACAAGCAACATCAGAAATAGTCATTTTTTCAGCTTTGAGGAAGAAGCAGTCAAAGAATTGTGTCTTCCTGAGGAAAAGAATTCTATCATCAGAGAGAGTTCAAGAAACAAACTTTCTCTTGAAGTCCCATTCTTCCTGAATTCTGGATTTTAGTTACCTCTGCGTTACTGGCATCACTGTGCTGACCTCATCTTCTTTATCCTGACTCAGGTGCAAGTCCTATGGATTACAATCTTTAAATTACAGTAACTTCTTTCAGAAAAGTTGTTTAGAGTTGTTGTGTTAGGAAACAATTTTTTTATTAAGAAAGAAACTCATCATTGTTTCATATTGATATGGCCTTAAAAAAAAGAATGGTAAATCTTAACTGAAATAGAACTTTGAGAAATCACTTAAAGTTCCTGTATCTTTACATAGGAACTTTCTATAAAAAATCAATGTTTTTTCCTTCCATTGAGAATATTATAGCACAGATTCCTGAATAATGTCCCTTTTTAATCTAAAGATGTGTGTTGTGGGGTTTTCCTTTACTTTGTGTGTGTCTGTGCGTGTAAAACACTAAAGTAAAGTAAGGATAAAATTTCTGAAAACAGGACAAGATACAACTTTCCATGCGGAAAGCTGTTTAATTTCTTTCTTTTGTGTTCAAGCTTCCTTATTTCCTGGTAAATTTTTCATGGGCAGTGGAAGATCAAACATAATGTAATATATCAGTGCATATCATGGCATTGATTGTATTCTGGATTGTATCCAGTGTATTCCGGAACATATTCTTTCTACCGACACCTCCCTACCCTTCTCTTAATCTCAGCGCCTTAAGCCCCTCAACATGTTCCTTGATCATTTTCTCTTGATCACAACATAATCTATTTTTCCATGGATAAATAATGTTTCTCCTGAGTGGATCACTCATACATATATAAAGCCTCTTAAGTCCAATAAATGTTGTTTTTCTTTCATCATGGGTGTTCACTTGATAAACTTCAGAAGACCTATTTTAAACTAAACCCCAAATGTGCCTGTAGCTCAAAGACTTAATAAGAACAGTGTAAAGAACAAGTCAGTGAATGTTTATGGACTGATAAAGCCAAACACTGCCTGCTAAATAAATTTAAGTAAGCCATTCAAGGTTACCTTTCAGGACTTACATAATTTCATTTTTACTGGTTTATATTATTAATAGTTTTAGAATAATATTTCTATTGTACTTCTAAGGTTAATAACAGCCATTTTAAGGTTCATCTGCAGTTAGAGAACATACTTAACAGCAAAGCTTCGGACAATTTTCTTGCAACATTAGCTGCATTTAAAAGTATAATCTTACATGGATTGCTCTTGTTCAACAACATTTAAGAATAATTAAAGAGTGCATGTATTTACAGTAGAGAAAATAAAATACACTATTAACACTGCTTGTGATGCTTATCATTACTTCAGATGCAAAGTCTGAAAAAATATTGACAAAACTCATGTTCTAAATATATCTCCAATAAATAGGAAGCATCTGAGCTTGTAGGACCCATAAACACAGGCAGACACAAATAGATTCAGATTTATCCAATGTTCTTAAAAATGATACCCAATATATTTTTTAAATGGATGACTAAAAGATGCTCCATCTAAGTCACTATCTACTGAATTTACTTGAAAAAAATCCTACTGAATTCAGTGAGAATTGAGTGAATATCTTTGCCTGAAACTGGCTGTGTTTTTTTCTGTTTGTTTGGATTTTTATGGTTGGTTGGTTTTGTTTGTTTAGGGTTTTGAGTTTCTTTTTTATTAAATAGGATCCAAGCACTCAGATTCCCATTTAAGTTCTATTAAACCTGGTGCCTGAACATGAGAGTTGATACATAATTCTCATCACCCAATTTAGGAGAGCTTCACTGTTAAGCTAGAGAAAGTTGGTACGTTCTGTGTCCACTCTTTAGAAAATCTTAATCCAAAGATTACTCTTTAAAGGCAGCCACTGCTGCAGGAAATCTCATTGGAGCTTTTCTCTCCTTAAGTACATTATCTAGCTGGAGTACAAACTTAAAAGGTTAAGACGTTAACCTTGGTTTTACACTACAGATACTGATAATGTAACACCATGTTTTCTTAAAATGAAGCAAACAACTTTTGAACTTAAAAAAATAGCACAAGTAAAACACTTACAAAAACATCTTTTCTAAAAACCAAGAAAGAATTAAGTTCAGTCTTCTGAATAATCCTCACACATTTGTACAATGCTAGTTTGGGATATACTTTATGTGCTTATACCTACTCCCACACAGGTGTAGATCAAATATATGTCTAATTATTGACTTTCGAATTTAGTGGTACCCAAACCTGTCTCAAGTGTTGCCCTGAATCATGGTCTAAATGCGTAACTTTTAGCAATCTACTTTTGGTCGTTCATTATATGCAGATTGTAAAGACTTAACACATGTAACTAGTGCATAATGAGCACAGTCATGATTAAAACTTCTAAAGAAGGGCTCTCTGTGTATAACGTATTCAGGACTGACTGCTGGGTTTGGTGTTTTGTGTCTGGGGCCTTCAGTCTATTTCAAGTGAAAATATATAATTCCAGGCCACTCGTCCAATACACCACAGTCATTTTCTGCACTTTAAGTTTTTTTTCTCTCCATTTTTCCCACAAAATAAAACATCATTACAGCAGGTTTAAAGTGCACTTTAGGGTCTGCAGTCTTCCCATGCTATTCTTTAATATTTCATCATTAAATAGCAAAATAACCTGATATGATCCTAATTTAGTGCCAATTACACTGCATTGATCAAAGTGACCTTTTCATACTGGAGCACAAAAATCAATCCCGCTGTACAACAAATGTCAGGGGGATGAGAGCAACATATAATCTGTGACAATCAAAACATTACTTACAAATGAAATCACCAATGACCTGCATGCCAAGGCAATTTCTGCATAATGTGCATGGGTTTTGTTTGCAGCTTTTGTTGGGATTTTTTTGTTTTCTTTCGTTTCCCACTGTCTGCTGCCAGACACAGTTCTGCTATTTCACAGTTTCACTGACAACGCTGAAAATGGTCGAAGCTCTATGGTTGATATCAAAATAGCCGCAAAAAGTGACTATAATTGGAAATGCATCTTTAATGTTCAGTGAAGCGTATTTTTCTGTGGACCCAACAATCAGACTGCCTTCTGACAATGATCCTGTGCCGAAGTTATGTGATATTCCAAAATGCAGCCAAATTGACTAGGTCAGTCATAGGGAGAGGAAACAGGAATGGCTGCTCAGACATCCTCCCTCTTTTGCCTTCATTTAGTGATTCACAAACCAGAGTTTAACTTAGATATTAGTTCTGTGACATTAATGACAAAACTGCAGTGACATTAATGGTGTTCGGCTTCACTCGTTACCTCTACACCATGCTTTGGGGAGGCAGTTGGCTGCACAGGCAATATCATTCACCAGCTATAGCCAGCATATACATTAACTGTCTATATTTGTAATTCATAAGAGAAAATTTACTTTAGGTCAATTTTCAGGGTAATTTTTTTGTTGTTGTCTTTTGATCACACAATAAATCCATCTAAACTTCAACTTGCTTTGAGTTCTGTTTATAATTAAACAGGGATGATCCCTCCATTGAAAAAATTTTTACCCACAACCAGTAAGATTTAAATTGATTAATGAATTTGCAATTCCTGAAGCAAAGCTACAAGCCAATGTAGTTTAGCAACATTGTTTAAATCCATGCTTTTCAGCTATTCCATTGTTGTAAGTATGTCACTATACAAGATCTGAAACTGTATTTAACTGCTGGAGTCTTCTTCAAACATGTAACCTGTTGGGGTCACGGAGGTCTGCAAGCACGTAGACTTCCAGCAGGTAAACTGCTGCGGTCTTCTTCAAGAATTTAGCCCTACAGAAACAGCTGGGACACTGCAAGGTGAAAATCCACCTCCCCCAGTACCTGAATAAAACTTACAGGATTTGGGAACTGATATCTGCCAGTGCCAGCTTGTGAGGTTTTGGCTGAGGAATTTAATCACTTTGTTTATTGGTTGCTTTCCTGTAAAATACAGGTGGTATTTATACTTTACTCTTGGCTTTTTTTTTTGTCTTTTTAGATCTCAGCTGGATGTTCCTTGGATGATAACTTAATGAGCAGAGCCTGTTTTTTAAATAGCAGTGCCATGGCCTTATTCAAGATAAGGAGTAGGATCTTGAAACACAGTCAGTTCAAATTGGTTGAAAATTTATTTTGCAAACGTGCTTGGTAAAGGATTATCTCCAAAGAATTGAGGTAATTCCCCAGGGCTGGGATTTTTTTGTTTGTTTTGATTTGTTCATTTGTTTTGTTTTGTTCTGAAGTCTGTTCCCCAGAGAGAAAGTGTTCCATTTAAATAATTTATCCATAAGGAAAATCTCCAAGGCCTGGATATTTTCCCTGCTCATGCACACTAATTTGCTAATCAACCAAGAATGAGAGATCATGGGAAAACCTAACACTTAATAGCGGTCTCAAAAGTGCCTGTTCTTCCAGATGCTTTAAGTTCAGATCCAAAATAGACAGAAAATAATTAAGAGCAGAGATTATCAGAGTTTTGTCATCCCTATTACTGTTTTGGGGGTCTCAAAACATTTCTTTTTATAGCATTTCACTGACAATGAGACTGTACAGTTTCAGAGAGGAATATCTAAAAAAAGGGAAGCTAGCTATGTTTTCTACCTTGTAGGTGAATGAGACCTTTGGTGCAGGACTTGAGAGTGTCAGGGACATCTACATGAATATTAAGGAGCCCTAAATAAAAAAGCAATAATTTGGGGGGGTTCATATAGATTAATATCTGCAATTTTTTTCCTTGCTAGCTTTCAACAGTATTTGTTGGAGACACAGTACATGTTTCACTTACCAAGCTGATTAAACCACGGTTCTTTCTCTTGGCCTCATAACAGGAATATCTCTCTTCCTAGAAAGTCCATTAGCAAACATGATTTATGACTGACACTTCCACAACTCTGTATGTAGCTCTGGTAAGAACTAGATAATATTCAAGACCTGGTTATGAACCAAATCCAATTCATTTCACGCTGATGTAGAATTAGTTTCAGACTAATGTAAAGGAGCAGTATGGTCAGACTGTTAAGGTGACTCCCTTATATTTAACATGTTCTCCAATGCAATCTGCAGTTTAACAGCCTCGCTATAAATGACGTGATTAAGTTTTATACATTTCTGTATATTTGATGCATTTACCCAAACGCAGCAGTCATTTTGTAAACTGTTTCAAATGTTTAGAACCGAATCAATTGTTTGGCGTAATCACAATCTCCAAAGACTTTTTTTCAGTGCTAAGCAGTGAATACAAGCACAAACTGACAAAGCACAGATAAATATATAAATCTCAACAAAGCCAATTTTTCCATCGCTATATGAAAATTGTAAAGTATATTGACCATTAAAGGATCAATTGAACACCTACATTCAAAATATTAGTTCAAAATAGCTGCCACAACTCAGCTTCTGGCATGTTCAGCTCATTCTTTAACAGCAAGATTGTTACTTTCTTTCAGCAATTACCTTGAGCCATGAGGGCAAATGGGAGATGATTGTCTGCTGTCATCAAAACTAATCAGTGACTAATTTTGGCATTTTAATAATATATTATAGAATTATGAATGGCTATGTACTTCATAATCAACCATATAAGGCTCAGTATAAAATGTATAGTGTTTATTGAATAAAGTAATATTATATATAAAGATATACATCTATTTCTATTTCTATTTCTATTTCTATTTCTATTTCTATTTATATTTATATTTATATTTCTTAATTTATGGTCTAAAATATAGACAGTAGGTATCTCAGGTACAAAGAACTTTTTCAATCCATAGTAAAATATAAGAAAAATGCATAAAGAATCAGAAAAAAATTGGGCATAACTCAGTACAGCTTATCCTGAGGTTTAGGCTCTTCTTTAACTTGTTGCTAACCAGACTTGGCCAGTACACGCAACATGATCCCTCATCACTAAAACACAGAGCAAACAGTGAATTTAGATGACAGTTCAGGGCTAAGTCTGTAGCCAGGGCTGAAAAGAAAGACTGTGTCAAATATTACTCTTTAAATAAGAGGAAGCCAATGAATTAAATTAATTTTTTTTTGCCTAAAACAAACATATATGAGCCTTACAATTCAATACATTATGTATCCTATTTGAACATTCAACAGAGCTTTGAAATATTTAAGCCTTAGATTGCCAGGGTTGCATTCCACGGTCTTGGACAATACATTACCACTGTGCTGGGTAATGTTATCTCCAAAGCTTTTATTTTTTCACATAAGAGGTACTTAAAATTATTAGGTTTCTATTGATCCTGAATGCCACAATTTCTATGAACATCTGATTTCTTCTTATCTGTATTCTTTTAAATCTATACATCCAAATTGCAGTCAGAAATCTAATCCTCAGACAGTACAGAAAACTAATCATTTGTCTATTCTGGTTATAAATGATACCTTATTAGAGAAAATAAAATTTTCTATGATCCTAGAATGGAAAATTATTAACTTAATTCTTTACAAATTGCACTGGAGATAATATCCAATAATCCATTAAGAACATCTTAATCAATGTCTGTCACTGTAATGTAAAGCACACTGATAAGAGTCTGCATATTGCTGATTAAGAGTACTGCTATAGCGATCTACACAAATTTCAAAGAACTTTAAATTAATAGATTACTTACGTATCAAGAAACTAATGTGATTAAAGAGGAACAGCTGAGGTATTTTGCATGCATAAGAATGCGAGTCAAAACATATTAGCATCCACAAGTGTTATAGTACAATAAAGTAATATCTCATATGCAATTAGAGAAACTAGCTTCACTTAAATATGTGTATAGGACTTCACAGTTCACTTAGCCCAGTCTAAATGTTGTGTGCTTCAGTGGAAAGATTCTTACCAACTTCATTGGGCTTTATAGAAGACTTTTGCAGTCTGGTATTACGTCTCTCCTTAAAAAAACACGCACACAAAGAGCATTTTGAAAGTAAAGGATCGCTTTCACAGGAAATGCATAGGACCTGTCACACTTAGACATTTGCTTTAAGCATGTCTTGGAATGACTTTACTGCATGTGTATTTATGCACTGGAAAATCCTAACTGACCTGGAGCAGATTAAGTGATTATAGTGTGCAATCCAACAAATTCCAGAAACATGTTTCAAGTCCCTGAGTCACTCACATACTGTTCAACTCTTTATGCACTGTGAAAAATTGCTGAATGACAGAGGATGCAGAATAAAACTATTCTTATCAAGAGGTTAAGTAGTTTTGTGTGTCTTCTGGTAAAATGACTGTCCAATCTATCTCCTAACCCAGCCTATGTTCTGAATAGTTCCTTACGTTTCTAATGAACTACAAATAATTCTGAAAGGGAAATAAATCTTGAATACTTTCTATCCAGACCTTTTTTTTTAAAGCTCAAAAAGAAGTCTTCCTTTTTATGAGACATCACTTATATCAGGAAATTAGTGTCCCTGAGAACAAGCAATGTTACTTCCTTGGTAAATGTGACAAAAAATGTTAATTATACAGAATAAAGTAATTTTCTCCTTTCTTGACAAAGGGATGGTACTTTAAAAAGTCTCCTTTTTGGTCACACAGTCTTCTTCCAGTCTGAACAGAGTGAGCTATTCTAGGAGTTCCATTTGTTTAAGAAAATAGGTTTAAATTGATTAAACTAATCATTTTATTCTAACTGCTCTTTTTAAAGACAACTGCTGATTGCATGCCCCTTTTGTAGCTGTAGCTGAGCCCGAGATGGTACAAAATAACCATCTTGCCAGTTGTCACAAGTATTTGCTCATTCTTTAATTAAACATAATATATAAAACCGTATAATTTACATCTAATTGGGAAACATCTTCTTCAGTCAGAGGCAGCATGGTCTGATGGTATATGTAGAGATTTGGGTGTCCACAGGTCCTGAGCTATGGTTCGACTGTACCAGAGAATCATTGCTGGCCTTGCAAAGATTACTTAATCTTCAGCTTTAAGAACCTCATGTACTTATGGAGAGTAATTTTAATAGTTCAAATAGTACTGACTTCATGAGCGCATTGTGAGAGTTGGTTGTTATCTGTGTAGTGCAGACAATAAAATAAAATAAAAACGTAACTCTGACTTGCAGGAGTAGCACGTGGGCCTTTAAATGAAGTGGAAGGTGTTCTGTAGCTGCAGGCTTGTCTTAAAAAAACCCAAACCAGCAAATGATAAAAAACCCTCTGTGTTTCACAGTTGTAGTGTGGTTTCCCACATACTTCTGTTTTTCTGAGGAGGTAAATTGTAAACATAATAATGAAGCTCCATGAAATAACAGGAGTGGGCAAAACCAAGGAGAGACCAGGAATCACCCCAACATCACAACAACGCTTGGTGGAAGAGATGCATGGGATTGAAGAAGTCCTCTCCACAATGGCTGAACACAAAAGAGCATTAATTGATCTCCAGCAGATCTGATGCAGGCTTACAGCAAATTCAGAAACATTTATTTCAGTTGACTGTCAGTGGGGATGGGAGAATGAGCATGCAGCCTTATTCAAATTTTTCTGCAAACACCTTCATGACAGGACTCAGCACCGTTATTTGACAAAATCTGGCATTCTTAATTGAACAGGTGAATGAAAACTGTGACGGACCTTGGTCATTTTTATGTTAAATAAAATTACAAGTATGAAGGAAAACTGCTAAGTCAAGGTAGATCATCAGCTGCTGTACTCTGTTCTTCCTGTATATACAGCAACTTTGTTTTATGAACATTAAATGTATACATTCAACTGGCATATATGTTATTCAGTACAGCTGCAAAAACAATTGTTTTACCAAACGCAGCAGCTTTTGCATAAGCAGAAATTAGATGTTAATGAATCATTATGTTGCGTAACAGGCCAAACATTTTTTAGATATTCAATATATTTTCAAAACTTTGCACTATTGTGAAATCTCTTAACTACTCTTTAAGTTGTCTCTTTTTAACTCAGAAAGACCCAGAAGGAGGAAAGGTTAGAAGCAAAGGAACAATCTATTATTATTCATGATCTGGTATACCTATTATCAGCAGTGCACTTAACTGAACAGGCCAGCATCCATGCTGCAGTCTAAGTTAATCTCTTGCTTTTCTGATTGAGTTAATCTCTTGCTTTTTCTCAAATAAAGGAAAAAGCATTAAGGTAAAATATGCCCAAAGGTCCTTTTATTGCGTATAAAAATTAGCCAGGACCCTTTTCCCACACATGGGAATACACATGCTGTTAAATTCAAGACAATGAAAATGACTGTTTGGGTACTGACAGGGAAGTGGCACCTGTATTTTGGGGATAATATCTTTCTCATCACTAGACTAAAGCTTTATCATCTATGAATTTTGGGATTTTTGAGGAATTTTTTGGAAGAATTTCTTTACTGAGAGCTGGAACAGCTGCCCATGGAGTGGTTGAGTCGCCATCCCTGGAGGTGTTTAAAAGATGGGTAGACAAGTTTCTCAAGGATATGGTTTAGTAAGGAGACAGGTACGGTTGGATTCAGTGATCTCAGAGGTCTGTTCCAACCTGATGATTCTGTGATTTTTCTTTCTTTTTTTGGACACAATATACGCTATGGTTTACATATTTTATGGTTTTCCCTCCAGGCATGCTCTTTCCATGGAAATTTTCTGCACCTAAAGAGAATTCATCACAAACTGGGAAATTTATAGAGTAAATCTCTCTTATCCACAAGTATTTTATGAACTGGACAGTTCACTGATATCCAGAGGGATTGCAGAAGTGACACAGATACAGAGTCTTCTCCATACTCCATGTCATGCCCACTCTGAGAATTAAACACTAACTAAAACACAGTGTGAAGTTAGGCAATGAGGAGACCTCTACATCCTGCACCTTGATCCTGTGTCATCCTTCATGACATAGCATAAATCAAATCCATTATTCACTCAAGTATATGCGTCCATACTACACATACCCCAGCCTCAATTCACTACAAGTTGCCAAACTCCTAGTTACCAGAAGTTGCAAATTATCAGAACAACACATCAGTCTTCTCTGAAAAGTTGTCAGGCTGTTGACCTCTGTGCAACAAGGGCTGAATCTTTCATTGGGTACGGGAGGAGGTACTGACACTGAAGGAACATGACTGAACAGCAGAGAGAACGTGATTTTGCTGATGATGTAACTATTGCACTTATTCCTGATTTTGATTTTTATGCTCCACTGCTGTACTCTTGCTACATATCGCTAAAGATCCGAGCTGGAGAACACAGGAATACTGAAACACCCAGAAATTAGCAATCACAACGAGATATATAATACACCATAGACTGAAACAATAACCTGAACTGAATTAGAAAAGAAAAACAAGGAGGAATCCCCTTAATCAAATTATGACCATCAGGGGCTTGAATACCATTTTTTTGCCTAGTACTGTGTTAAGAAACACTCTTTACACCTCCCCTGTGAACCCAGGATCCCATGAACTCTTTCTAGCTCATACTTTGTGATCAGGTGATGTATTCCAAATTAGACCCTGAAAACTGCAGCTGTCACAAAAAAACCCTCCATCATGGATAGTCCAAAATCATCACTAGTTGTGGGGTGTTATTCAGCTCACTGCAGACTATTGGACATCTTTTGCGGACAGTCTAACCTGTCCCTCAACCTTCCTCCTAGCAGTCAGGATCCTCACACAAAGGTGAGAGAAGGGACTGGGGAGAGACAAGCCTTGTGCAGCTCAGGCTGCAGCCCTGTACGTTAACACTCCCTGCAGCATGGCAACCCAGTCAACCACACAACCTAGGGATTATTTTTGCTGTCTTCTGCACCTACAAATAACTTCATCGTTATCTCAGCACTTCAATAATACAAAATATTTATAACCTGTGATTCATCCTCCTACTGCCTTCTAGGGGAAAATCAAGAACAAAACTGAAGACTCGCAGAAGAAAAATATAAACATATAAAGATACATAAATAGGAGAAGATTTAAGGTTCCCTTTTACTTGTGCGACTTTTCAGATTTACATCTTATTTCTCAAGTCTTCCTCTGTGGCTATGAGTGAGGCATTTACTCCTCATAAAAGAAGTAAGTTAAAGTTCTTTCTTATTTACTGATTTCTGAAGTAAAGAACTTGAGAGAACAGCCAAACACTATTAAACTTACCCTTTAAATAAAAAAAAAAAAAATCAGAACCACACATTATTTGTTTTAATTCCAGCACAAGTTTAATATGAAATTGACCTTTCATTGATGGGAAAATATATCTTTTTTCCTGATATTAGATTTGACCAAGAGTTTTCTGATTAAATTGATCCATCACACTCAGATCTTTTCAGCAACATATCCATTTTAACACTCTTCATTCAAAAATTTGCAGCTTCAGAACAGAAATATTGTTGAAATACACCTTCATCAACACAGATCAATCAACAGACCAGCAGGAAGAGCCCTGGGGTTTCATCTGGAAGGCCTAGATTCAAATCTGGCTTTACAGAATTTGGACAAAAAACCTGAATAGACATTTTATGCAAGTATCCAAAACACTATCTCCAGCTTTCTCTCTTTCTTGCTATACAAATATTTGTTCCCAGACGTTTTTGAAATGTAGAAAAAAGTAAGATATTTCAGAAAGATATATAATTTCCTTGTAAATTCAACACATGAACTTACAGGACAATGAAATTTTTCAAATTTCTGATTAGATATGTTGAAGTTAATGAATCAATTAACTAATTTCTCAAAGCAGCATGAATTTCAGTAGTATAGCTTTCATTTTTTCTTGGTTGTTCTTAGAAGTAAATGTAGAATTATAAACTAATATGATGGTGGAGAATGGAAAAGCTAAATGTGATGTTACAGAGCAACATGTAATAATGTCACAATTTTGCACTAAACTTTACCTTTTGGACTATAGAAATTATTACAAAAATCTATGTTGCACTGCTGTGGTCTCAGAGGCCAAAGAGTTCCATAAAATTGAGGGATTTAAGTATCTGGTTATGCTGGGGGCTTAGTATTGCAAACATCTACGCTTCTTCAAATATAAAAATTTAATGGAAATAAAGATAAATAAATAAAAAATCTACTTCTTAATCATTCAAATCCGGTTTCAGCCAGGTTAATGAGAAATAGGAATGGAAAGCAGAAATAAATTTTATTCAAACCTGACAGGTGAGACAGGATAGCTTGGATTGAATCAGCTAGATAAAATTCCTTGATTATAGCCTACGTGAATAATACCCTCAGAATCAGGTTCTGGCTATGGGTGAGTCATTGGAACGATACCAGTTGAAGGTAGCTGACGATGTGATTTCTCTGATCTATTAAAACAACAGTTTTGCACTTTTAAAAATCAGCTATTGAATGTGGACTAAACCCAGGACATGGTTTAAACAGAAACATAATGTATTTCAGAAGACAAACACCCCTTAACGTGAAAATCTCTTTTCAGCCTACACTTAATTAAGTGCTGGTGGTCTCCAGGCAGTATACATTTCCTTTAGACAAAAATGCACATGAACTAACAGAGTAGTAAGCCCGAGTGCAGCAATCTGAGGCAAGTAACAAGGGAAGATATATTGAGAATGAAGCACAGCTGAGCAAGAAAAGCCTTGAATTGCTTCTCACCAATTTCACAATCTGTAGTGAAAGCCATGAACCCTGCACCGAGCCACCCCTTCCCAGAGGGGTGGTGAAGGACCACATCAGTGCCCAGCTCCCCCCACCGGCACACCTGCCAGCCGTGCTGGCCAGGTCCAGCTGACATGCCTGCTGCCAGCAGGGTAGCTGGGATCAGGGGAATTAGTTCTGCTTGCCTTGGGAGGCCAGCCCAGCCGCCACGGTTTCTATTCAAACTCCCCTCCACCACTCAAGCTCAACTGGAACCATTTAGTACCTGCATTGTTCTGCGGTTTTTATTTGTTTCCTTCCACTCAAGCACATGTTAAAAAAGGCGACCCCCCAGTAATCTTTTTTTCCCCCCCTTTCACATGACTAAGCGATTATCTTCTCCCTAATCAAATAGACAGATGAAAAGAGTTTATTAATAAAAGTTCCCCTTCAGGAAGATTGGAAATGAATGATTAGTAAAATACACCCAATTTTACTCATAGACCCCCCTCATAGAGAGGCATCTGTGAAGGGTAAAGATGCCAGAATAGTGGTGGGGACTCAGGCATCTGGAAGCTGTTTGCGATATGGATTAGAAGTCAGGCTGCACACAGATACTGCCTCCAGTCACAAAAGCTTGTTCTGTGGAGGGGAAAAAAATATGCTGCTTGTTTACGGTGCTACTTTTTCCCTTTGCTTGTTATCTGTTTTATTTCTTCCCTCACTCCCCTCTCTCCGCACCATTCATGTGCAATTATGTCTGCACAGACGTGCCAGCTGGTGGGTCTTGTTAACCATACCCACCACGCCAATGTCTAGGAAAAGGGAAGGAGACGGGAGCCAGGCAAACAACACCTCATTGTGCTCGGGACCAGAGCATTATCTTCTCCCTGTTGCCAGGGCCTGCCGGTCGAACTGGGAAAAACAATCTGAGCATTGGGGAGAGCAGACCAAAGATATGCATGTCTTCAGCTTCTACTGTATTCACTGGCCCATTTGAAAAAGAGGAAAGTCAAAGACACAAAAACTCTGAGGGGTTTTAATAAAGGAAAGATTTCAAAGTTTAAGTTTAAAAACAACTATCTTTTCGACGCAGATCTGGTTTTACCGACGTCAGTTGGTGACATTGTTTACAAGCATTCAAATCAGACCATCATAAGTAATCACATGAAACCGGAGAGCCATTCCTAGTGAATAATTTTATCATGCTTGTCTTATGAAATAGATGTAAAACACACTCAGAGATACTACTTTTAAATCTTTCGAACAATGGGCCTTTCCACAACTTTCTACCTGTTAAGTCAAATTTTTAGGTGAAAAATCAACTACGGAAAGAAGTACAAGACAATGGTACTTAAATTCTACATGAATACATTAGGACTTAAATTAACACAGGATCCCACCTGACTGTTAGGGAGCACAGCATCAGTGCTCCAGACCTGCAATTCATTCCAGTTTCCAGAAGAAATAAAATCAAAACACTAAAGCACTTCAAAAAAATGTCTAAGCAAGTTTTTAAATATAAAATTATAATTTTAAACTCAATTACTTTTGAATCCTGATTCACATGCTATTTTCCAAAAAGGAATAAAATATTCTCCCTTTTCATGTCTTCATTTTGAAGAAACTATGTTCTGAAGCAAGGGCTTCTCTGTAACTCATTTTTAGCAGCATTGTAATCAGGCATTAAACTGCATCTCAAATGCAGCTTTTTTCAGGAGAATTCTCTGAAAAAAATACTGTAGTAAAATGTTTCCGAGGCAAATGGAATTTGTGCATGCATCTTTCTGAATCTGTAAGAATTTTTGATTATTAGAGAAATCAAAAAGGAAAATTAATTGGAACGTAATACTGCAAAATCATTCAAACATCTTCACATAATTACTATTACAGTAGCAACATGCAGGACTGTACTATTGCTATTGTAGTAAATAAAGCAGGCTATTGCACTAAATCCAAAATTATTAGTTTTAAACTCATGACATTAGATATTCATTTCAGGCCTACTGGATTGCAGGAGATATGTATTTTAAGCCTCTTAAATGCTTATATATTAGATTTGTAGGGAATCTCTTCTTTTAGAGAAAGGACTGCTGTAAAAACATACCTTGTAAACAACATTCTTAATGTCATTGCTGTATGTCATTTTACAGAAAAAAATGAGATACATCTTTTTCCACAGAATACTGAACGAGGCAGGTGTCTCACAGGTTTCCTTAAGAGGAGTTTAAGATGATCCCATGACACACAAACAGAGTAGATTTCAATGGTCACTCAACAAACCACTATCAAAGTTTTTAAATAACACCCCAGCATCACACATTCCATATCTCCTGCTATTTAGAGAACTCTGTCATAACGTATTACCAGTTTTGCTTATATTGGTCTTCCATGGCATTATGCATCTACTTTATGTACTACTACATTATGCAAGCCTTCTTGAAAATCATAACACATTTAAAACACATCTAATAATATTAAATCCTTTTCTATGTATATAAGTCATCTATTACAGACTCAACACATTATGTTGTATCTTCTCAGAGACAGACATTGTGCATACCATTTCTTAACAGTAAGTACCTGCATCCTTCCCTTCAGTTGTACAAACTCAATTCCTTTGCTGTCTGCAAGAGATGTAAAGTTAAACCTATCCTTAAACTGGAACCAAGATGAAATAGTGCCTAACTAGTGCCATATTTTCAAACTGCTGCAACTATGGAAAGTTTCAGTTGAAGGAAAAATGAAAACACTGTCTCAATAGTTTCTTATTCAGATTCCTGTAAAGAAGTCCTAGGGGAAAGGAGAACAGGTTAGTTTTTGCCATGGTGTAGTGTTAACATTACAATGTATTGCTCTTCCAGCCAGAGTGAAGATCAAATAATGACAGGTTTACAAAGCATAAAATCTATAGCAATATTCACAGTTGTTCAGGCAACTCTGGCAAATTCACCTTCATTAGGTCTTCCCTGCATTCGACACAGACATCAAGGGGATTCCCGTGAACAAGAGTTTTTTTAAAAAATATATAACTAAAGAAGTAGGGTTTTTTCTGAGAAAGAATTGTATCTACAAAAGGAAAATAAAATGGTTGAAACAATAGAAGATAGTATCAACTTTCATAAGTTAGGTTTTGGGTTTGACTTTGTGATTTTTTTAAAGATAAAATAGAAATCTTATAGAACAAGAAGTGTTTTTAAATGGAACACACACTTCATTCTTCTTGTGTTTATTAAGTCGCATTATCCTATGCCACGAAAAATGTTTTCGTGAGCATACCAAGAAGATAATTTTTAGAAGTGATTTATATTAGCTGAAAATATTTCTTGTTGTTTGGAGCTATCTAAGGAATTTACAGAATATGAAGTATAATAAATATGCCAATCTTTGACTTTTTTAAAATATAAGTTCTAAATAAAGCATATATTGTGGCATGATGTGGTAAAAATATTTTTTTTCACATTTATTCTCTAATTCTTTGTTGCCTGGTTTAGACATACTACATAAATTTGGACACATGCGGTTACATGCACATGTTTAAAGATACTGACTTAAACATGATTGCAATATAACCATATGCAATACATTGATATAGTTTTTGACATGCTTCCAAGAAGTTGATTTGGTGTATTTATGTAGTAGAAGGAGTATTTGTTTGCATTTTCCCTTCATAAAACAAGGACTCTATGGTTTTGTCAGACTGTTGTTAAAGGGTAACATGTAAATACCACTTGCAATTACATATGGAAATCTGTTCTTATGGTCTTCTAGAAAAAAAAAACCACAGGATTAATGTGCTTCAATAAATACATATATTTTTATTGCAAAGAAGTCCGAAAAACAAATACAACTAAGAAACTGATTTTGCATTAGATGGAAATGTTTTAGATGTTTGATGAATTTGTTAAATCAAATTTTCAACCAAAACCAAGTGGACATGACAAAATGTCAATGTTCTGAGGACAGCTGAAACAGCTGAACATGCAACGATACAATGGGGCTCAGCCTCCTTCTGCATACAGAAAAATATTTATCTAAACATATCACTAACCTTAATGGTTACAGAAAGAAAGAAAGAAAGAAAGCAGGAAAGAATAAAAGAAACTAACAAATCAATCTAAGACTGAAAAAGCTTTTGAAAGTTAGCTTAACATCCAGGCATACCATAGTGTTTACGTGTGTTATTGTATTTGCATGAAGTATCTACGTACATGCCTGTTTGGATGTACCATATGTACGACACTTTGTTTTAGTTCTGTCTTGATACAGTTTCGTCTGGAGTGTTGCAATTCCTGTTCACAGGGAGTATGGATGAAGATCTGTAAAGAAATACAGGTCTTATTGTTGGGTGGTTTGGTGGCATTCTCTGTTCTGACCATTTCTTCTACAAATCCCTCCTTTCAGATATGGCTTAGTTATTCTAGTTCTGGAGTTACAGTTCTTCTCCCAGGATGATCTATCCACCCACCTCCACGTGTGGATAGACCCAACACTTGCAAAGTGGAAGGGGAGAAGCACAGGTGTCTCCTGTGGTTAAGGTCTTTTGACTGGGAGATGATAGACATCCTAGTAACATCATACTCTCTTTCGGCTGTGCAACAGACAGAAAATAATTGCCCCTGTTTCTTTCAGATGTCTAAATAAGATGAAACATGGATTATTTCTTTAAGGTGCCCATCTTTATTTTTGTTTAAAAATAAAAACAATACTAAAATCCATACTCTTATTTCCTTAACAATTCTTTTCCAAAAAATTGATTACTGCCAGTATGTAATCTAACCATTCTCTGTTTTAAAGTATTGTGATGAAGGAGAGAACCCCTTAGGATTTTTCCCTCCCCTTCTCCCATGGTCACAAGCAAAAATAGTACTTACTGTCTTTCAAAACTCCTTTTGTGGACTTGCAGCAGCATGATCTTTGCATTGTACCTGTTTGTCATAGAAAAATATCGTCATGTCATGTCATGCCGTGTCATATCATAGAATGGTTTGGGTTGGAAGGGACCTTAAGGTTTACCTAGTTCCACCATCCCTGCCATGGATAGAGACACATTCCACTAGATCAGGCTGCTCAAAGTCTCATCCAGCCTGGTCTTGAACACCTCTAGGGATGGGGCATCCGTGACTTCTCTGGGCAACCTGTTCCTGTGCTTCACCTACCTCACAGTAAAAAAATTATTCCTAATATCTAATCTAAATCTTGCCTCTTTCAGCTTAAAAGCAATATCCTCCATCCTATCACTGCACTCCCTGATAAAGAGCCCCTTCCCAGCTTTCCTGTAGGCCCTCTTTAAGTACTAGAAAGCTGCCCTAAGGTCTGCCTGGAAGTCCTTCTCTTCTCCAGGCTAAACAAGCCCAGCTCTCTCAGCCTGTCCTCATAAGGGAGGTGCTCCAGCCCTTGGATCATCTTTGTGTCCCTCCTCTGGACTCGCTCCAACAGATCCATGTCCTTCCTCTTCTGAGGACTCCAGAACTGAAGAGTACTCCAGGTGGGGTCTCTTGAGAGCAGAGTATAGGGGGAGAATCCCCTCCCTCAGCCTGCTGGTTACACTTCTGATGAAGCCCAGGATACAGTTGGCCTTCTGGGCTGCAAGCACACACTGCCGACTCATGTCCAGCTTCTCATCCATCAGCACCACTAAGTCCTTATTTTCAGGGCTGCTCTCAATCCATTCACCACCCAGCCTGTAATTGTGCTTGGGTTTGCCCTGACTCAGCTGCAGGACCTTGCACTTGGCCCTATTCAACTTCATAAGCCCACCTCTCAGTCCTGCCAGGTATCTCTGAATGGCATCCCTTCCCTCCAGCATGTCAACTGTGCCATGCAGTTTGGTGTCATCGGAAAACTTACTGAGGGTGCCCTTGATCCCAATGTCCATGTCTGTGACAAAGATGTTAAATAAGACCAGTGCCAATACTGACCCCTGAGGAACACTGCTTGTTAATGCTCTCCACTTGGACATTGATACTTACTATATTGCCTTAGTGTACATTAGTTAGGGCTTTGCTATTTAAAGTACTTTGCTATCCCTGCACGCGGTTATTTATCAAAATAGTTTCAATTGTCTACAGTGACATTAGTCTTTCAAGCAGAAAAAAATAAATTAAAGATAATTTTCAATGGGAAAAACAGATTACTCTCCACTCCTTCATTATTGCAACCCATAACACTGTTATGGTGTCTGTGGTCAGTTATCTGTTCTTGTCAACATGTATAATTTGGAATGATTTCTAATTGCAATTTTAACACTGTGTTTCTTGGATTAGGCTGTTTAATTTTGGAACAATAACCATTTCATAACTGTAATTTTAACACAAAAATCAGCAAATAGCACTGTGTTTTTTCTTTTCCGAGATATTTGTCCCATTGAAAAAATGCCAGATTAAAAATTCAGTGAAAACTGCCAAGAGAAAGGACTAACAGGACTAACAGAAGCACTTAAGCTTAAACCAGTGCGCATGATTTTGCTATGGTCAATGCGGTTGACCACTGAGAATCTCTTTTTTTTTCTTTTTCTAGTGAAGAAACAAGGCTATGTATTGACACCATTTATTCTTAATTTTCATTCAACATCTCCAGTTTGACCTCTGTTTTTCCGCAGTCTGAAATTATATATTCACTCAGAATAAACACATCGCAATAAGTCTAAAGTTTTTAACCATATCTCAAATGCAAGAGATACAAACATTCTACTTATCGCCCAAGTGCTCCACTGTATGTCACTTTAAATCTGGCATTTAAAAAATAAACAACCAAAACCAAAAAAAAAAGACTTACAATTTACAAAGAAAGCCAATCAATAAATGAGGTGTTGCCAATTAGTCGTGCTGCTGGCAGCAGGCACCTTGCAATCACATGCAGGGAGGTGCGGAGGGACAGGCTGCATGGCAGTTCACACCCTCCTCCCCAATCCCAATCCTATGCGTCCTTTTCTTTGAACCCACTGCCGGCCCCCCATCTGTGTGTAGTTTTGCCCTGGTTCGTGGGGTGGAGAGGCTGGCTGCTGTGACGGTACGGTGTCACTTGGGCTGGGTGACAGCTGGTTCTCTGCAGACAGCCCTGTCAGAGAATCACAGACTTCCACATGTACGAGTGAAATTAACTTCTGTTAGTCTGACATTTTCTGCAATCAATACTCACAGGGTCCTTGTCTCTGGGATCAAAATTCATAAATCAAAAGCAGAAAGCATGAAATAAGGTATTTGATAAATCCATTAACTGAAGTGGAAGTGTACTTCTGCCACACTGTTTGAAGACTACAGTAGTGCTGGTAAAAGGGGAAGAATTCTAGCAAACACGTTAAGTAAATCGCTGGCTTGTGTTTGTTTGAATACACTGCTCAATCTCACCAGCTGAAGGGTTTCTGCCTAGGCAGCAGACAAGTTGGCTTCTGGAATTCACGCTGCACATGCTGCCTTCAGGAGGCAGAAAACCACCAACTAACCATTTTCTGATGGACAATCCTCCTACTCCAGGACAACCCAAGTTTAAGATAAAATTGCATTAAAAAAACTAAATGACACTGTAAACCACTCTGAAATCACTAAATCTGCATCAACTGAATGTGCCGGTCATTGATTTTAAAAGTTACAAGCAAGTCCAAAATACAGATAAATGTTGAGAAGACTTTTGTTATGTCTTGCAGGTCAAAAATACAAGTGTCTCCTAAAGTCCCAGTGACTACCAGCCTGTACTGCTGGATGCCAAGTAATCTTTAAAAAAAAGCAGTCCTTAACATTAAACTGATTCATTCAGGTTTCATTAATGCCAAATTCCACAGTGCAGGCAAGGACTACTCTAAAAGCCAATGAAAGCTGAAAAGCAGCTCAAGCCCTTCTCCCTGTTCACATGCACAGCCCTGACCATGAATAAGAGATGCATCCAGACACTGAGGACACTGGGAACATCTTTTAAACTGTGGTATCTTCTATAGTTAGGTCAACGTGATGAAAAAATGCAAACTAAATCGTAATATCAAGTCCTCTGTCCCTGCAAGTCAGTGGGTTTGAACACAGGGCCACACCCACACCTGGTTTTGTCTGGTCTGCTTCTCTTCAAGTTACAGCAATTCTCCAGCAGCCGAAAATGCAACCCATAGTTCGCATAGCCTTCAAATTTACTTATTAAAAAATATATCTGTATTTTAATCTATGATTGATAATAAAGAATTAGTGGGAGAGGTTTACATTTGAACACAAATAACATTATTTTAACAGGACTACTTTTTAAAGAATGGATCATGGCTGGTTTTGCTATGATTAAAAACATCAGTGCTTGCTTGATAAGGCAGCTGCCTAATGGCAAAATCCTGTATCTGTAATGTGATATAAAAGGTAGCAGCAGACAAATTACTTTCATTAGACTATTTCTTTATATCACTTAAAATAGCAAGGAAATACATTTTCCTTCTTACATGAAGACATATCAGCTGATTTTATGTACAACAAAATCTTTAAGCATTGCTTCAGAGTATAAAAGCATGCTATCAGTGAACTTCCTATTTTACAGTTTCTGAAATTATAAGAACAATATTTTCTGTGCATTTTATTCTATATTCAGTCACTACTTATCCATGAATAGTTTGATTTTGCATTCCTCTACTTACAAGCTAGCCAATAATTAGAGCAGGTTTTTTCTATACAGATCTTCTGTCTTCTAAAGCTGTCAATAGTTGTGATTTTCTAAGACTCTGAATGTACTGTAATAGACCTATGAGAAAGATTTTTTTGCCATTATGTACATTCAATAAAGTTTTTCCCTATCACTTAAAGAATTCTATTATTTTCTTCTCTGTTCTGAATAATACAGGTCCCCTTGAGAAAACCCCTGTTAATGGCACAGAAGTCTGCGTTTACCTTTAGAGAATAAAAATATTGGGCCTGTCTAGCTTGCCTGACCATTCAGGTGAAGAAAGACTTGTATTTGTAGTTATAGCATCACTGTTGTCAAAGAACCATTCTAAAACTGAAAAGCTATTAGTATATAGGCCTCTGATATTTACGATTCTACAATACATCTACATTAAATACAGTTGGGGTCTGCATCATTCAGAGAAGCTTAGCTGTAAGTTTTTGGGGAATAAATTTTTTTTTGGTTTATTGACAAGCAACATTTAACTGTATATCTCAAACACATCTTTTTCAGGAATGTTTTCAGCACTTTCTCAGGAATCTCATTGTACACAACACTACAACAATGGGAGCTGAGAAGCTACAGTGGCTATTCACCCTTCATGGCTTCCTAAACGATCAATCCCAATCTATCTGAACAGTCAATCTGACACTTGGTCTGGTTGGCTGGCAGGGACTGGCAGGGTCAGTGTCCTGGGAAGCTGGAGAAGCAGACAACCCATCCACCTCTGCAAAGCCAGCAAGACAAATAACACCATTTTTATTTCTCCCAAAAGTTTTTCTGTCACAAATATGTGGATTTTTCTTCTGCAGGAAGGGAATCTATTTTGCATTCAGTGCTTTTCAGCAGTTGCTGCTGAAGAAGGAATACAGCATTACTGAAAGTACTTTCACTTACTAAAATGCAATATTCAGTAAGTCTACTCAGAGGAGAGCAAGATAGCTCTCCTTGCTTAATGCAGTCAGTGTAGTTGGAAACTTGGAAATACATCCCGATGTTTCCAGATCTGGATCCAGGATCATTATTTGATCCACACCCTTCCAGAAGAGTGAGGACGTAAAAGAAAATTGGTTAGAAAGGGGAAACTATTCATCACTTGCTCTTTTTCCATTTTCCCTGATGCAAATTTGGCACCTCAGCTTCCTGGTCAAATCAATACGAAAAAGATTCCTTCCCTTTGTTTTTATGCCCTATTGGGGCAGTGAAGTCTAGGGAACGTGGTGCTTCAGAGCAGAGCTGACTTTCATAATACCTTGATGTCTGTATCTCCGAAGAGCTGCTTAGAGTAAACGAAAAAACATACTCAGGAGCAATATTATTACTTAACAAGCAGCTACCACGTAGGTATGTTTCAACACTTAACTTTAAACACCCCCAATTTTCAGAATATATGTAAAACTACAGTGAGGCTTTAATTTTTACCAGAACTGCATCCTACCAGTGTTTTTTTTTTAGAAAAGGAGGTCTGCAAATTTGTAGGCTACGTTCTGTTTAAAAGAACAGAAGTGATTTCTATTAATGTTATCCAATACAACATGATAATATTCTTTAGGTACTGTATATTAAAACCAGAAATCTTTCAGTGGAAATTTCCACTGGCCAGCAACATCATGACTGAAAGAAGCATGATTTATTTTGCAATCTAAGAACATGATCAGTCAAAATTTTTCTGACTGCATATCATTAACTGATTTTTTTTCTTGTTTTATATACTTTTTATGCCCAGTGAAGAGTCTTAGATGTTGCTAAGTTGTACAGGTAGACATCTACAAGATAAATATTTGCAGGCCTCTTGAGGCTTGTTCAATAAAACAGTGAACTCCCACAACAGGAAAGATCACTTCAAAGATCTTACACGTACTGAAATATGAGAACTGACTAATTTAAGATTCCCATTATAATGCCTTATTTGTGAACAGAGCACCTTTTACTTTTACTTTTCATTCAAAAAATATCTAAAATATTAGGGCAAATGGAATGGCAATAATTTATTTTTTCTTTACAGTAACCAAATAAAATTACACTGATAAACCTAGTAGGAAGTTTTCATTACAAATGGCTTCATTTCTTGCTGTTTCCTTTGAGCAAAATACTCTAATTCCTTGATTCTATTAATGAACACTACCTCCTCCTAATAAGCTTTCTTTACCCCTCAAAAGGAAAGGCTCAAGTGTTTTTTTTTATTTGAGAGTACGTCTAGTACTATGTGCTGATTATATATACTAAGAAAAACCTTACATAGAGTTACAGTACTAAATCTTTCTAAATTATAACCATTGTATAGTATTGAATAGTATTTCACCAGTACTAAATATACGCTTCCTGCTGAATTCTATACTCTAATCCCAAGAAAATCTGTTTGGCGGCAACAATCACTAACATGAAAGCACCCTGTGCTTTGGCTTGCATTTTCTTATATGGATTTCTCTATTGCATCAAAGATAAAAGTTAGACAAGATAGATGCTCAGTCTATGCAGATACAGAGACTTTTGTGAAAATGAGGAGGAAAAGAGGAGCCTTATTGTAAATACAAGTGCAGAAGAGCCACAGTAGTCAGAGCATTTGTCACTGAAAAGCAACAAGAAGATTAATTAGGGGGCAAGCAGATTTATGATGAAAATGTGTGCCTCCATGTGATGCTGAGGGAGTCTCCTCTCAGTTCTCAAAACTCGGAAGTGAGAGAATTTTCTTCCTATCTGCTATAGGCTCCTCTGATTAAAATTCCTACAAAAGATAAAGGTTTAGGATTTTGATTTGACGTTTTAATACGTCTGCTGCTAGAAAGCAAATAAGCTCATCTAGTATCCACTCACATTTCTGAGAATCTCACTTTATTTTCTCCATATATACTTCTTCGAGCAGCTTTCTCTTTCTCTCCATCATGCAGGAAAGAGCCTCCATATTTATCTTCTATCACTTCCCTCATGCTTCCAGTGGTTTTCCTCAAGTAGTCTCATCTCAATTACTGTGCTACCAGTCAGAGTAGACAAAGAGAACCAACATGTGAAAATAGTCACTCTCTCTGAAGAGTTACAGTTCACTACTCTTAACTGTACCTTACAGCTTCCCTAAAATTAAAACATAATGCGTGGTTGTCACTTGGCAAGAAATATGGAAAGCTATGAAAATAATATTTCAGTCATTATTTCACTGGGCAGAGCTGTTCTAAAAACACACAAGGAGGTTAGTAGTGTCTTTACTATACTTTTTCTTTTGAACTTGGAACAAACAAATCATAGAATCATTAAGGTTGGAAAAAACCTCCATGATCATCAAGTCTAACTGTAATGGTGAATCATTATTTCAGCATCTGCAATATTGTCTAGCCAAAGTGCAGGGGTTACATCAATACCAAAATAAGATATCTAGTCATTTAGGGCAAGGCTACTTTGTTTTCTTGTAAGTATATAAATGAGTCGTACTGCATCATGACTTTTGAATTGTCTAGAGTTTCACGAAGTATGTTAATATGCTATGACTATGGTAGTTACTTAAATGCTCATGGTATAATAAAACAGACAACCCTTCTTTTCTGTCCTAGGAATAGCTTTTCAAAAGCAAGGATGAAGAAAATGCTTGCATCTTTACACAACCAAAACAAAGCTGCAAAGACAATATAGACCTTTCTCTGAAAACCTGCCATCTCCTACAACTTCGGAGGCAGGACAATGACAGCCAAGCTCTAGAAAGCCCCTGCATTTCCACCTTCCATTCTGCCCCAGAACACAGTGCTGTTTCCAGTCTGCAAGTGCTTACAAGACACATCAGGACCTGCTGTGTTTAATTGCCTTTTACACTTACACAGTCCACAGTTCTAGCAGTGATGGGAAAACACAGAGTGGGCATATGCTACTGTGCATGAAGGTAATATGCTGCTGGTTCTTGCCTCTTCTTTCTATTCCTAAATGAGTAGCTGACAAGTTTGATGGTAGACTATTAAAAGAAGATTATATTGATAAAGTATTTAAAGCCAGCAACAACAAAGTAGATGGGAGTCCACAACCTACATGTAGCTGTTGAAAACATTTAAACTCATTACCTCTTCCAGCCTCAGGCTCAAAGAGAAAGAAGGGAGGTTGGTAAAGCATGAGAGCTATTTGCAGGCTTTCAAAGTACTCTGGTGCTAGTCCTGAATGTGAATGGGAAGCAGCGAGAGCAACGTGCGAGCTTTAACCCAGTGGGTGTGACAAGCCGGAAAACAGCTGCTCCTTACCTGCTAGATCAGTATTCAACAGAAGTTAGCAATACCACCAAAAGGCTTAGTCCATCTCAGTGCAGCCCCTAAAAGAGCAGGTTTTAATGTGCATCGGTTGCCTGATTCAGTTCCCTAAACTGAGGCAAAAGTCTTACGCACAAAAAAAAAAAAAAAGGGAAAAAAAAAGGGACTGTGGGAAGCAGCCCAAAGCAAAAATGAGTTTGGGAAGCAGAGAGGACTTCCCCCCTTTCAGCAGTGCTGCTGCCTGTGCCTGCTTAAAGTTACCACAAAACTATAATCTTGTTTGTGCTTTAAAAAGCATGATTAGGGGGTACTCCTCCTCCTGAAACTAACCCTGAAGCCTCCTTTACAGCCGCGCGTTGCTCTGTGGTGGCCATGGGGCAGGTCTTCAGTGCCTTCAGAGAGTGACAGAGCTTACACCTGGGACTTGGGCTTCCAGAGTGTTTCTGACTTTCATGCATGGACACAGTGTAGCATAAGACAGTTTTAAAACTCAAAACCAAGTTAGATCAGTTGAATTTTACATTACAAGGCCATACTGCTTGCTAACTGAAGTTAAGATTTCAGTAAGAAGTGGGAATTAATTTCCACTTGCAAGAGAATCATTTCATTCACTTATTGATGTCCATGAGGCAAAGTGCACTTTTCTCACCATGCTTATCTTGATAACTATATGCTGACTTAATTTTAATTCCTTTAGGTAGTCTAATGTTTTAAAGGCTTTTTCCAATCTATGATTGAATACTTATTTCAGCTGATACCTCATGAACCACCTGAGCACGTTTAAATTCCATCCACCACGTAACAAACACTGATTTCCTGCTAGGAGATGAGGGAGCTGCAGCAGTTACACCGTGTTGTTGTACCACAGTGGCAGCCTGCCAATATGTTCATTCCATTTTTAATTTCTGTCGCTTGTGCAAAAGACTAACAAGCACGTGTTATTAGAATCAAATATTTTTATAAAATCTCATATATTTATCCAGGATAGTTGAGTCATCTTCCTTGAAATTCTTGGATGAAACATTACTTTATTATGCAAACAGAAAAAAACCCCTACAAAATAAATAGCTAGTTATATATTTACTTCTAAGGATTTTCCTATGACAGGAAAACAATTTACTGGTTACAAAAAAAAGTACTGTATGGTACTTCATGGGATTTTTGCATGGTTGGATGACTGTTCTAGTTAAGTCACGTCTTTTTCACAGAAACAGAAAATAACTGCATTACAATAACAAATTGTCTTTTGAGCAAAGACCAACGTACATTTTTTTAATAAAGTGACAACTTTCGGTTCCCTTGTAGACCTGCAACAATGCAATTGCCTAGAAAGGCTGCTGTTATTACAGTTACTATGTAGATAATGAACGAGTGTGACACGAGATACTACTGAAGTGGAAAACAAGGGGTTGTTGGCACACTCCCTGTGTTCTCTTTACAGGACAATTAGAGACACTCGGCATTGTCAAAACACTTTTCAAGATTTAGTCACAATTTTGAGGTAGTCTACTCATGATTACTATTGGCAAAAGGTGAACTCAATTTTCTAAAAGTGCTTTAACATAATTAGTTTAAAATGGCAAATGTTATCTATATTTATTAGAATTTCATTACAAATGGAGATAACAAATTAAATGCAAATAAGTTTTCTACCTGTGTCATTTCCGAGTTTTCGTTGTCTATACGGACGAATTTAGATAGCACCTAAGCAGATTCTGCATATAATGGGCTGCTTGTAGGAAAAGAAAAGGAACTATGTACTTTGACAGTGCTCTCCTGACTCTTACTGCACTGAATCATCAGTATACGTGGGCATATGGCATGCATGCCAACCCATGGTATATTACTTGCATCTCTCCTTTAAAGAAGCTGAGGTTGAGTAAACAGCGTGCACAATTTATTTGCAGGATTATTTTATCGTTATGCACACAATTATATTAAATGTTAATTGGTTTATACCTACACTACACAAGCCTAGAAAAGTTCACCATGCCCGCTCCCCATTCAAATTTTTCATTTTTTCACTGTTGTAAAATCTATGACTTTAACAAATGCTGCTTTTATGATAAACCTAATCCTACAGCTAAGAATAATTTTTTTCCTTTTTTTTTTTTTTAAAGAAATCTTCATTTATCAGTCAAAAGCAATCGAACCATCTAAGAACCCTACGGTATTTCCTAGTCGTTGGTATGTGAATGCAAGGGTACTTTAAAGCATAACCTTCAGTTAAAAGCAGCAGTGGATCATCTCATTGGCAACTTGCAGGGAGGTTGTTTAAGGGGGTCTCTTCGAAGCACTGCATGTGCGCTGCCACCACACCCATTTCTCTCTGCACGCTAAGCTTGCCACAATATGGAAATCATATGGATTACTTTGGGGGGATTGCGCTAACACTGATAGCGTAACTAGATTTTCTATCTCCATTGTAAGTAGTTTGAAGGAAAACAAAATACACAGTACAATTGCAGGAGAGGAAATGTGTTTTTTTGTGAACCCTCCTTTGTACTCTAATACCAGCATGATCTATCCATTCAAGATTTTTACGTCAAGGACAATAAACTCCAATTACTGCTTTCAGTAAGTACAAATGCTAAAAAAAGCATGTAGATACAAATTTGGTATTTGACCCTTTTTTTCCACCCTACTTACACTGAAAACCAGATCAGACTCCAATTCTAGTGATACCGCTTGAAAACACTATTTTATTTAAGGCAATAACACCAAATTCAAAGAAGGGACATCTAGTTCCAACTTTCTTTCTCTAGACAGCTCAATATTTTCCACACAAACAATTTAGGAAGTTGTTTGGAACTTGGAATTCAAATATATTACTTCTAGAGGCATGACACAAGAATCACAATCGCAATTAATGACCTGTCAATACTTTTAAAAGAAAAATATTGATGTCCAATGGGTAATCAGACACTTACTAGATACTATGATCATCTTTCAATGAATGCTATCCATCTAAACTGGGCACTCAAACTACACCAAAGTTTTGGACGTGAAAGTGTAGAAGAAAAAATGTGGAGCAGCACTGAACTAGAACATACAGAATATGAAAACTTCTGTATCTTGCAGATAACATCTTTAAGATATAGTCTCATGGTTGATAAAAATGACAAAAACCCAACTGGGTTTCCAAATGAGTTGGAATGAGAGGGCGTATTAGACTTTTTTTCTCATAATTTTCCAAAATGAAAAAAATCCTAAGTTTTTTTCAGCTTAGTAGCATATTTTCCTCTTTATATATCACTGTGTAAAATGTATCTATATTTTCATATATAGTATATATATTTTCATATACAGTACAAATCTTCAACATTCTCCAGTATAATTTCCAAACATTATTTACTATCAAATTTTCACAGATAAAGAATAACACTTGGTTAGATTTATCAAAATTTACTGTTTATTCTTATAGCCAGGGATGACTTACCCTTAAAAACCTGGTTCTCTGGGCAAAGCTTTCACAAACTGGTCAGTGATTTCTGCTTGCTTCTAAGCTCTAAAGCTTTTAAGTCAGCGACATAAAACTGTTTCTCCCCCCAAACCAGCGAATTCTGTCAGTAAGTAGCACGGATAATTAGGCCAATTAATAGAACAAGCTCTTCCACGTACCTGTGACAGAGGGTAAAAAGCACTAGTTATCCACATATTTGATGTATACTGCCGCGTATGCCATCACACACAAGTCTATACTCGGCTTCATTTGTAGAGCATTGCATTTGGAGTCATTTGTAATTTTATTTTCTTAAATGTGTGTGTAGCTATGTTTCAATGAATGAAGACTATCAGAATGCCATACAATTTTCCAAGAAAATGATGAAATACTATGATTATCAAATTGAAAAGTGAAATAGGAGATAGTGAAAGGTGTGATTATAACACAGTTACATTAAGTTCTTAGTGACAGCAATATTTCCCTTTTACGATGAAGATAGTAAAAAGACTGCTGAAAAGTTTATCATTTTCATGGGTTTTTTTAGAATGAAAACTTGAATATAAATCATTATAATAAAAGCTTTTCTTATGAAAACAAAAAAAATCACTATTATGTATTTTTAAGTTACTTTTTAAAAAATTGTTATCACCTTGGTCTAAAAATATTTCATGTAAAATATCTGAAAATATTTTTAAAGCACAGAAAGCAATAGTTTTCATAATTTTCCCCCCCCTACAAATCTCCTATCACTGGGGGAAAATATAAAAAAAAAAAAAAAAGAAAAGAAAAGAAATAAAGTATTATTCCTTCCCTGGAAGATTTCTTCATTAAAAAGGAAGATTTTTGCCTTGAAGGGACAGATAATGTTTCTCAATTTTAATATGTTAATTAATTACCAGATTAAAATTTCTATGGAATCTAATTTGAATTCCACATTAATATTAAATGAATTAACTAAGACTAATTTAATTGTAATGAACACCAACACATTTAACGGTGATTGGTTGCTTATGTTTTTAACAAAAATAAAGAATAAATATTCTGACTTTCTGAGGATTGCTGTTGACAATTTTCATTTTGTTTTATTTTATATCAACTGGAAAAAAAATACCTAGAGGGATATTTCTAACCTCCATCTGAAAAACTCATGGATTGTGGCTGCTCTTTGGAGAAGCTAAAAAATTTTGTGTGGTTTTAAGCAGTGTCAGATCTTGCAAACTTGCTTTGTTTTAAAACTTGTCTAACTTCACCAAAATTAGTGACATTTTCCATGGAAGAAAGATAAACATTTCCTGTGGAAAAGAAATAAACAAGAATTTTCTTCCTCTTGGCTGGGGGGCACAGCTCCGCTAACAGAAACAAACAAACAAGATAGGAAATAATTTTAGAAAATAAATTTTGGACACTAAAAATCTTGTCCGGTCACTCTTTTCTGTGTAACTTGCCTTCTTTACACATCTTGCTAGTATGTTTTTATACCTGGATTTCAGTAAAATCTTCAGCACTGGGAATCACTATATCCTTTTCATATTACTTCACTATTGGTCAAAGCAGCTCTGGTCAATTCAATATTTCAAATACAGCAAAAAGAAAAGGAAGAAAACTAAACCAAATCAAACAAATCTAAACCACAAGTTGAGTGAGCTGAGGTGAAAGAGCCCTCTTCTAGTGCAATCACTAGGAAACATCTAACGTTACTTACTCCTTTTAGAGAGGACTGCAGAATCTATCTTCAGTCCTCAAAAAATCAGCTAGAAAAAGGACTTTCAGTGCCCACATCCTGTCGTTGCCACACTGTCGGTAATCTCTTTGGTGGCTCCGTGGAGTTGCATATAATTGTTCATTAATCCCACTGAAGGCTGCAAAATAAAATAAATCTACACGCTTCCTGGGTTTATGATTTCCATCTTTTCTCCAAAAAAATCAGAAAAGAATGGTTCCCCTGGGAGAATCCACTAGGTGAGAAGGAAGGAGGAACAAGAATATCATAGCTATAGTCTTTACTACTGGTATTCAACTAACTCACAAAAGTCTCAAACACAGACCCATAAGTGTGCCATAACTCTTCTAGAGCAATTTATAACTGGAAACAACTGCCAATACAAACAAAGATATTCCTGACTGTGTTATGAATCATACTTTGGTAAAGCAGCATATTTATTCAAAGTATTTATTAGAATTAGCACCACGTAATAGGATATCATTTGGTAACAGATGTGAAAATCAGTAATTAACTACTCATTGATACAATTCTTTGCTACCAGTGAAATTAATTAGTGATAAATTAATATGAAATGATTACTTCTAAAGGTGAAAAAGTTTGACTGCAAACTCTAAGAAGTCTGTTCTAATAGAGATCCTTCCAAAAAGACGCTAAAAATATTCTGCTTTCTTGGCCTGATCTTTACTTCTCATAACTTCACTGAGGAAAAAAAAAATGTTATGAATCATTAGGTGTTGATTGCCTTAAGTGCACTTTTTAGAGTGTGATAGCGTAGCGTGATCATATCTGTTTGCAAAATAGTGTAAGCAAATGCCTACCTCAAAACCTATCTTTATTATTTATGCAATTAAGCGTGTGGTTGCATAAAGCTCTGTGCATATGAGCAGTAATATTATACCATCCTGACGTGGGTTTCACTGCTGTATAAATGAAGCTCATATTAAATTTACAAAGGTTACAAAACCATTAGCGCTGATGGCTTTTAAGGAGTAAACGTTCACCATGATGCAGTCTTTGTTCATTTGTGCCATTTGGAAATCAAGTATTCTTAATTGCTGTAACGCACCGCAAGTTCCAATGCTTCTCAGCGACAGAGGCACGTAATTCCTCTGTAATTTGAGTAAAGTATTCTAATTGATTAATTGAGTTTTCTTGTAAGATTGCACAGGAGTTTTAGATGCAAGGTTATCCTTGTCGTATGTAACATAGAAATGCTTGAACCTGCAATATGAAGTAATGTTATCAGTGCTGGGTGAAAGAACACAGCAATACATTCTAAATGAGATGATCATTTTTGCTGGCAACAAGTGGCTTGTACTTTACATTAAACATGCACTATGAGAGGTGAGAGGAGATAAAAGCTTTTCTTTAATGCCATATAAGGTTTGCTGTCAACCTTGTTCCTCATGCTGCCTATCATTTATACAATCAATTTTTGTTTTGTTTTTGTTTTACTTGGTGTAATACTTCTCACTGCATAAAAACAAGAGCAGGAAAATCCTAACATAAACAAACAAAAAATGCTAAGTCAATTCACTAGTGGTAGGTAATTTTCTAAAATGGGGAAAGAAAATGTGAAAAAGAAAGAAAAGGAAGGAAGGAAAGGAAGGAAGGAAAGGAAGGAAAGGAAGGAAAGGAAGGAAGAAAAGGAAGGAAGGAAAGAAAGGAAGGAAAGAAAGGAAGGAAAGGAAGGAAGGGAAGGAAGGAAAGGAAGGAAGGAAAGGAAGGGAAGGAAGGGAAGGAAGGAAAGGAAGGAAGGAAGGAAGGAAGGAAGGAAGGAAGGAAGGAAGGAAGGAAGGAAGGAAGGAAGGAAGGAAGGAAGGAAGGAAGGAAGGAAGGAAGGAAGGAAGACCAAACACCCTAAAGTTTATTTTTTGCTTGAAAAAGATGCATTCCTTAACAATCAAGTTAGGAATGTAAAATACTAACAAATCCAAACTGTTACCAGTTGATTTGACTGACCAAAATCCAGGCTTGCTACGGGATCCCCCTGAAGTTCTCTGCTTATTCTGGGAACTGTACTGCAGGGTTTAGAAGGTAGGAGCTAAAATACACAAATGCACTCTAGAAATTAATTCATACATCAAAATAAACCAAACTGAATAGGTAGTGATTTTGATAGGACTTTTCTTGCTAATTTTTGTTGTTCTTTCTAGAAAAGAGGTGAATTTCTGTTGGGTTTGACTTTAATATTGGGGTTTGCTGTTCATATTCCCAGCATACCACAGGGCTTTATAAACTTTAAATTAGATGACAGCTAGAAGTTAGTGTGAAAATATTAAACTATGAGTAAAGCTTTCAAAGATGTGGCCATCAATAAAAGAACTACATATTTTGTCTGCTTTAGCTGAAACGTGACATCAAATGTAAATTAAAATTTGCTTTGACAGCATTTGTTGCCTTTTCTCACAATTTTGCACAAATCTCATCTACCACAGACAAATTTCAAATGGCTAGAATTATCTCGGGGAACATCTTTTCCCCTCCCTACCTTTTCAGTCCTTGCTTTCCCTTCCTAAGGCTTGGATTCCTTTAGAACCATGCTGAAAACAATTTCATTAAATGGCAAATCATCCCTCTTCTAGAGCTGGATGTTGATTTGTTATTTTCCTCCAGCTTTTGAAGGTATTAAGGCTGCAGAAGACTAGGTACAATACTTTTACCCATTCTTCTGAACAGGATCCCAAAACTGAGCCTGCTTATAGAGTGGAAGAAGGATAAACATTTTTCCTTTTCCACCTCCTTGCAAGGCTCAGTCTGTGAACAGTGGCTTGTTTCTCTCCCTTCAGGAGAGGTGGTAGAGACATCTGCAAAGGTTTCTCTACTCGTTCATTCTATATGAACAATTATGCTTTAAAACTACTCAAAACAGTGTTGTAAAATGATAAAACTGCTAGCGAAGACCAGCCTTTGCTTGATAAGGTGTCTATCTGACTTCTCATCACGTATTTCTAAAACCCTAGGTGTTTAGATGAGTCGGATTTTTGGGGGAAGTATTGCAGGACACATTTTGCCACCTTAGGATGGAATTTGAGGAGGTTTATTGCAGAATTCCAGGTTGGTCTTCTTCTGTATGATCTTGGCAAAGCCCCAACTCAAGCTATAAGATCATCTGAATTCAAGGTAGCCGACGTTTGTTTTGTAGTAAATGTTTAATTCTCCCTTCTTCCACCTCCTTTCCCCTCATGTCCCTTTTGTTGCTTGCTTTTTTGTAGCATTTCTGAAAAAAAATACGTGCTTGCCTCTCCACATGGAGTTTATTCCTAACAACGTCTGCCTCTGTCACACCAGCTCACAATTTGTATCACCCAATACACTAAGGGCCACACTTCATTTCAGTCATGGTTCAAAGCTATCCTGAAATAATCACAGTGTGACACTGTGAAATTACTGTAAAAAATTGTGCGGCAGTGTCATGACATTTTATAATTGAGACCTCTAGTACTCATAGCTCTGTCAAAGCCCATAAGGAGGAGGGGAAAAAATTGTGTTTTGACAGACATAGCAGCTTGAGATGTGCAAGCAAGATTGTATAAAGTCAGCCATGTAGAAAGTTATCGGATGTTCCAGTTTGTGCCCCCATGAAATTGGCACAAATCATCTGGATTTGACTTAGGAAGGTGGTTAGGAGTAACATGAGAGAGTAAACGAGGAGGTAATGGCCACTCAATGACTTAACCTATGTCACAAGGCAACTAACGTGTCAGCATAGAATCAAATAAAGATGAATGAGCTTATCAGAGGACCATGCACTGCCTCATTGGGCCCAATTTAATTAAACAGAGAAACTGTTCATATAGAAAGATTAATAGAACAACCACATACAGTAAGTGCTATAAAAGTAAATCAGAGCAACACACAGTTACACACTGTTACAGGCAGCTGCTATGTAATGATTTCTCTCATAATAGTGATGAAAATCATGAGATGAACAGAAACATTGGCTAGAAAGTCCCTCCGTATCATACACACGCATCTCATTGGTAAAAGTCTGAGCTTACGCAAGATTCACAAGAGTTGAAAATGCTGCATGTATAAAACAGTTATCTGGCAACAGCCAGTCTACTCTAAGAGCTTTCTCTGAATGTGCGAAATAAGTTGCCCTGTGCATGGAATTATTCAAGCATGTCTCCCAAAGGAAATGTTGTATGAGGTCACTTCCATTGCATCAGAATACTTCTCTGGGTAAGAAAAGCATTTTGCTTTGGTCACAGAAGAGCCAAAAATGCTAGTACATGTAATTACTGAGAAGAAAAAAAAAAAAGTAATATAACGAGCATTTGGAACAACCAGCCTAGCAAATTATTTACTGTTAAGAAAAGTGGAAAGAACAAGAGGGGATAAAAGGAATGAGATGTAAAAGAAATCAAATTTATTTAGAAAAACAAAATGTTAATATTGTAGCATTTCACTTCTGGATGCTAAATACCATTTCATGGTTATGTACTTTCAGTTTGACACTACCAGTTTTGTATTCTGGATCACCATATCTCACTTTGATATGCTCTCAACCTTTGTTTGAGTGTCACCAGGCCTAGTGAGCAGAGCATCACCTGTTTGAGACCCAGGGCAGCAGACATGATACTCACCAGAGCTGTGGCAAGTTAGCAGAGGAAGTTAGGAAACACTGTATAGTGTCTGTACCGTGGTTTTAGTTTCTTCCTTACAATGTGAAAGGATAGGAAAGAAAGCCCATGGTTCAAACTAATGAGTAGCCTCTATGTATTAAAAGTGCTGGAGTCTCTCTTGGAGTACTTTATTCTTCATTCCTGGAAGGAATTACTTATTTTGAAACAGGAATCTGGACCCTCAGAAACAAAAGGGACAAGTAAAACGAAACACTCAGGCAATTTACCCTTGATTAGACTCCAAACCTTTTTGTTTTCTCTCTATCACCACCTCTACCAGACCATATACTTTCCTATTCCTGCTTTAAATAACAGCAGCAGCTTCTGGGTAGTTAGCACAGAAGCGGAGCATTCAAGAGATAGCAACAAGTTTCATGAGCTTTCCTCAACACAGTCACATCCTTTTCTTTGAGCTGAAGGAACAGAAACATCATACGTGTAAGCACACCATTCCCAACATCCTCAAATTTCACAGAATTCTTTTTCTTCCTCTCTCCTGCTTACCTGGCTCTCCTAAGTAGAAGCGTATACAACAGAAAGTACCACAAATGCACATTGCTGAAAAATTCCACAACAACTGGAGCATAATAATTTAATTCTGAAAACATACCTTTACAGAGGGAAGTGGCTGGGGGAGTCTCCAGGCAGGGCATGGCAGCGCTGAGAAGCGCATCCCTGACATCAGTCTGAGGAGCAAGAGGACCGCTCTCCATGTGAGGCGCAGAAGCTGGATAGGAAATGCCTCCAGAGCATTTGCCATTTAAAAGTGTACCTTGAGTCTCTCCTGTGCATCTTTAAGATGTCAGTGCTTCTCTCCCCTCTCTGTAGCTCTTCTGCTTTCAGTTTAATAATGAGTCATCTCCTATGTCATCTTTAATGATACAACAGCATATGCATAAATAAATTGAGTTCAGACAAATAAGAGTATTTTTAGCCGGGACTGCTCCCTCCAGAAACATGTTTGAGTCAGATTTTTGGATGCCTGCAATTTTACCTTACTGTTCAAATGGCACCATTCCCACTCACTGGCTGATCAGAGCTTAGGGGGCAGTTGTCACACAAACGGTGGTTTAGATGTGCAGTTTCACCACAGAGTGAACTATATTTCTTCTAACGTGGAAATATATTCTTTCTACATCATTGAACAGTGACACCATCAGCTTCTTTCAGCATGACAGAGGTGAGTCATGTTTATAAGAGATTTTTTTTAAAAAAAACAAATAAAATAGAGAAATTAAAAAAGATAACCATGAAGAAACTACTACTTGATGCAAGTAATGTAGGCTGTTTAACGAGAAGTCCCTGCATACCTATGAAAATGCTGACAATTTGTGTAACAGGAAGCCTTAAAGGCATTAGTCATTTGTAAAGTGTGAGAAAGAATGAGGAGAGGAGGAGCAGTTACTCACAGCTCTCTTCTGCTTCATGCTAAGGTGGGATGTTAAGAAAATAACCATGTGATGTATTTTCAAGACTTCTATCAAACAAACCAATTAAGTTACAGTAAGATTAAAAGAAAACAAAACTTTTGTCTTAGGCAACTTTTGCTGCCTGTTGTCATTATGATACAAAACCAATGAAATTATTCTTTTGGCTGCTGTGGATAGAAATCTGAACATTCCATACAATCACACCAGTATGGCTTGCAGGTTTTCCTTTAAGAGACTGCAGTTAGCATGGTGTTGTCAGTAAGTCGCTGAATCTGTTTCTCCTCTGCGTGCATGACTCATTGTTCCTCCACTGAATGCTCCATTTAGTCATTAGTGCTTTGTCAGTTTGGGACACCTTCCATAAATAGGCACAACAGGAGTATTCATTTCATTTTCCATGGTGAGCCACGGGACAGAGAGAGAGATGCGAGACAGAAAGACTCATATCTGAGTGCTGATATCACTATTTCATCTCCCTAGTACTCAAGTTGGATAAATCTTCTGTAAAAACCAATAAAAAAATATTAAAAATCAGATCTTTAACTCATTAAATTCCCTCAACAGACCTATCTACGCACAGACATGCACCTCTATGACCCTCACCTTTTCTTTCACAGTTGATGATGATTGTAAAATCATCTATGGCTGTATGACTGTCACATATAAAGCTCAGCACCTCATGAGTTTGATTTTCTGCGTTTTATTTTACTATTGGCTTTGTGAAGGAATATGTGAGAAAGAACACACATAAGCATCGTTCTGTTCGTGTGCACTTAGCTGCAACACCTTAGTTCTCTGTGTTGCTGCAGTTGCCCCCAGCATGGACGGTGTAAGAAAGGAAACATGGCATGTCCTCCTTCCCTAGTGACTGAGCTGCAAGGTGAACTATCCACAAAATCACATGCGACACCAGGAATTCAAGGCCATAATGGTGGTTTTCTTCTTGGTTCTTGATGAACCTGATCAAAAATTTGTTTCTGAATAAAATTGTGTTTATTCTGAAATGAATTGATACATGCTCCACAATAGGATTCAGTTACTTTTCCTCTCATTGCCTTTCCCTTTCCCTTCCCTTCTTTTCAGGAGAAAAATGTGAATTCACCAAGAATCAGATTTTGCCAAAAAAAACAAGAGACAAACAAATTTGAGTGTTTGGGGTTTTTTTCCTTTTTGCCAAAGAAATCACTTTGTTCTGCCTGAAATTATATGTGGGGGAGACACATAAGAAAGGCAAAAAAAAAATGAGAGTTTGATTCTAATAAGAGACAAACTATGTCTTATGGGACAGGGTCAATAGAGGATCTTCCTTATTTCGTTTCATTGGATGGGAGCACTAACCCAGGATGTGGAAAGTCAAGTTCAATTATTTCCCGTTAAGGCGAGTTTAAACTATAAATAAAAAATAAAAAAAAGTTTTAAAAACTGTTCTTGCAATAAGCTAACCATTTCTGTCCTTAATTAAATGCAGATTGCCGTGAGATATATATATATGGACTGGTCTTTAAAGGCTCTTCATATTCCCATAATGTGACTGAAGATTTCCTTTCAAGTGTCGAAGAGGACATGACTGTCTGACAGCATGGTCCTAGCAATACTTTTCATACTGGAAACAGTGGGATGCTAAACACAGACGATCAGTCCTGCTGAAGGCAGGATTTACGGGATTAGGTGCAGTGCCCCGCTAAGGTGGCAATGCTGTTTTTAAAATCTTCAATAAGACTTACAGTGCTACAGGCCCCTCCATGCAGCAGCAGGTTATCTGAATATGAGGGCCACTGGTGGTATCTCAGAGATCCCTGTGTAAGGTTCATTCCACTTAGCAGATATACCCACAGGCATCCAAGCTCCCTTTTCCCTTGCACAGGGTTTAGATTGTCTTAAATGCCTATCCAGTTGCATATAAGAAGTTTCTTCCCTTCCTAAATTTGCATGTCGTTTTATACCCACCAGAATTAAAGGGAACCACTTAAGAAGATAAGACTTATTTTGGGGTGGGAGGTGGGGGTCAATGGAGTAACATAATAATTATTTTCCATCTGTAGTGAAAATATACAGATTTCAACAGCCCCAATTTATATTCTGTTCCAGAATATAAGTAAAACAAATTCCAGTGACAGAATTTAAATTAACACATGCTTTATACACAATGGAGGAAACATCCCTTCTCCATGCGCTGAAATCAAATGTGAATTTGTATAGACAACCCTGATATATGTTTGCAAACATCCCCTAAAATGTCATTACACTGTGGAAGGATTAAAAACATTGAATCATGTGGTGACCTTTCAGTAGAACAGAGAGTTTAACCCTCAAGCAAAATTTACTGTTGAGAGTTCACTGTCTCTTAATTTAGTGCACTTCTTGCTATCAAGCAGAATGCAGAATTACATTTTTGCCTTTTATTACCACCAAATTAATTATATTAGAGTCCTTGTTCAGGAAAAAGTAGCATATTCTGAATCATGTTTGGTCTATTTTGAGTCTCTGCTGACTAGTGCTTCTCATTACACATCAAGCTGTGTAACGCTCAGCACCACTTGGCTCCTAAAATATGGCAAAAATACTAGCTACCATAAAGCCGTAGCTGAGGAAGACATCCTACCAAAAAGATGAAACTAGTGGTACGGTATGATATATATACATACTGGATTCTTACTCATACATTAACTAGGATTAATCCTATATTTTTGTGGGAGTCACAGTGTGAAGTCAGCTTTCAGATAAAATGAGCGATGGATTCTCTTCAAAGGAATCAGTTATCTCTTTCCCTTTGTTTGCTTTTTCATTTCTGCATGGTTATCTGGCAAACAGCTACATACTAACAGAAACAAAACTCAAATTAAAAAAAACCCAAACATATAGAAAGGAAGGAAGGAGCAAAGAAAAAAAGAAAAAGGAAAAAGCAAGCCTCCTAAACAATGCCTCTTTCTGTGACAGTAGCTCTCTCTTAACAGCCTCAAGTGTTTAACATATTGAAACAGTTCATCTTCCTCCAATGAACTTTAATAACTCTGCCAGGTAAGAAGCTATGCTCCATACTTCTTCATGTTGTCTTTTCCCTTCAACATATCTATACTGATCTCCTCATCTGGTCAACTTTACAGCTCCGGTGTTTGGAGACCAGTGAGCACAGTTATTACCATCATCAATAACCTGTCCCACTTTCTCCTCTTCATTTCTCAACTCTTCTCTTTCCCCTTCAAAATCTAATAATAGCTCCTTGCCATGATAGCTGATCAATACAAGAGGGCACCTGTTCACTTTACTCAGCACACCATGCTAAAGTAACATGACAAAGGAACAAATATGATTCTGCCTGAATTGTGTCAAGTAACAAGAAAACTATCCAGGAAGTTTCCCTTTGGGGCAAATCTCATGAAACGCTACAGATAACCAATTTTTGGACATAGAACTAATCTCTTTCATCTCACTTTCTCTTTTGCTTCAGGTATGATAGCTGGAAACATTAATACAGACAAACTCAGCTGGTTGTTGCAGCACCAGAGCCGCAGCAGCCTGTGAGTCGGGCTCCTGCCTTAGCACCTAAATCACTGGAATGAATGAAATGAGCAAAGTGTAGTATTCACCCCTACTCAGAGTGGAGCCATTAATACGCACATGGAGATCAGCTTTTGAGAGCTTATAAAATCACAAGGAGAAAAACATTCACTTGTCCTCTTTGAGCAGTGATTTTTGAAGAAATGTTAACTTGTGTTTTAAAGAATCAGTCCATCCTGAACAACATTAATCCTCATTTTTCCACAAACATGCATGAATGCATTGCTCTCAGTTATTTATTGGCACTTGCGGGTGAAATGGTCAGTTGTACATAATTCATATCAAATGTGTATTTGAAGTGTATGCTCACACACGCACATAATTACCCCCAAAATGCAGATTAAGCCCATTTTCACTTGGTGAAAATATTTGATAATAAAATAAAACTAATTGGGTAAATCAGGACTGTCCAGACAGAATGAGCAACGGAGTCCTAAAGGAGATACTGGGAGAAATAACTTACTTTAGTTATCTGATTATTGTCAATGATTTTCCCAATTAAATTCTTATTACATAATACTCAGAAGTGGATCTAGAATTTTCATATTAGAGAACATTAAATACTAACCTAACTACTTCATTTCCATCCCCCAAAGTAAATAGTTCTAATTAACTAAGGTTTTCAGCCTGCTCTGTGCAGAGGACCTATGCCTCTGCCAAACAATTCAGTTTTTTTCTGCACCACTGTACTAGAACATCTTAAAAAGGCAATAAAAGGAAACACAAATGAATGGAGCATTACATTATCAGATATAACTTAATTCTTCATTTCCTATCCCAATTTTCTGGTTTAGAAATGAAAAAATTTGCAATCTTCATTTTTGTATACTGGCTGAACAATGATTTCAAAATCAAGAAGATCTCATTTTATTTTCTATAAAAGAATAAACCAACACTGTAAGAATTTAAGCATTCTTTGAAAAATGCTAGCAGTTGGCTAAGCATGGGCTGAAATAACTGAATAGAAACTAGCCTTACATTATGTCAAAATCCTGGTACAATAACTGAAAATTTAGAACACAGTTAAATTTCATTTTCCAGTTTTAATTCTCATCATTGTTTTCCTATTATATTTATACTTCTGAAATGATAATTTAAGAGGTTAGCTGATTTTTGAGGAAATATACCCTGTGGTTTTAGAGAAGTGTTTTATCTTTTTGATACTAACGTTAATAATTTTTAACAATTAAAAAATAAACCCTGAAAAAACATTTAATATTGTCATTGAATGTTTTAGACCATAGTACTTCTTTGGTGTGTGGAGTCAATTAAAATTCTTTTGTTTTAATAACGGTAATGCATCATTTTGTTCTTGATTTACTGTAATATGACATTTTCAGGTTTAGATTAATTCTGGAATAGCTCTCAGGCCATGAACAGAGCATATGCTGCTGTTTTGTGACTAAATATTTCAATGCCTAATATTTTCCTACTAATACATATTAGTTTCTGGTATTTTTTATTTCTACAATCTCAATTTGTAGCCTTAATTAGATAAAAGATTAAGAAATATTTTCTGTTGTAATGATACTGTTATTTTATTTTGAAATGTGTAGTGGGAACACACACACACCTCTGCACTACATATAAATAGTTTTACTGTTTTTTTAAATAACTGTTTATTTTCTTGATTTAGATAAGTTAAATATTTATGCTACCTGATCTACTAATTCCAATGCAAGCCTTTTTTGGAGGTAAGTCGGAAAAGATTTTTTTCCACTAAATGACAACCTTTTTAGTAGAGCTGGATTGCATTTCTACATTTATTTCTATATTTATAAAATACCTATATTTATACATATACTATATATAATATAAATACCTATATTTATATTATATGCTTGTATATGTATTTTTATTTTTAAGTTATTACAAGTTATTACATCAATTTTATAGTGTGCAATAAACAAGAGGCAAGACTTTTTCGCTGTTTTGATTCACTTTTTTATGGTTAGGTGAATGCCTGCCTTCCTGCGCTCGCTGGTATTTCCGACTGGCTGCAGTGACACCTACTGATGGCTGAACCGTTGAATTGGAATTAAGGAGGGCCAGTCCAGCTCATGGATTTCCACAGTGTTTCAGAGAGAGAGAGAGAGAGAATAACTCACAAGGGACGCATCGGCCACAGGCACCACAACCATTCCTAAAGCTTTTCTTTCCGCTGTGAATTGAGAATTAGCATCCTCCCCACTCACCAATGGTAAAGCAAGGAGCAGAACTGATAGCAAGACCCGATAAGAATATGGCCAGTTCCCTTATTACATAGTCATCTCTTTCTATTTCGTTTCCAACATGGTTTTGTGCTAGCAACTGCTCTGCCACCCTGGGTTCACTGCTATCATTTCAAAAGGCAGGCAGTTATCTGCTCTCCCACCTCTCCCACACTTGAGTCAACGTAACACTACTGTTAGCTGAGAGTACAGCTCTGGCTGCAGCCTAAACCACAACACCATTAAGAAAATAATTACTGCAAGTGACACTGCATTCTCCTCATAGTTAAATGGACTTTAAAAAATAAACGTTGATTTCTACTCTTGGAACACCTGTGACCCATTGGCAGGGCTGCTAAGCAAAAGCAACATTATTGTTCCAAAGCCAAGATCCCCTCCCACTCTGCGCCAGACACACACGCATGCTCCCTCCTTCAAAACAAACACAAAAAAGACACACATTTCTTTCTTTTTTACCTTTCTGACTTTGGAAATAAAGGCAGAATATTATCTTAAATTACGACTGTGACTCTTAAGGTGCTCATTTTCACTGTGCTCTGGAGCAAGATGCCTGCAGTCAGTGTTTTTCTTCTCCGGTGCATCATATGTTAGCATTGACACTAGTTTTCAATTTTTCATGTTATTTAAGTAGTACATTTTCTCTATTTTATTTTCCATTTCCTTTACTCTTAGAGTGCAAAGGAGAGCTGTTCATGCCTTTCTCTAAGCAGCACGAGTCTTTTACGCTTGCTGCTGGCTTCAGGTCAAATACTCATTCGTTACCAGTGTAAAATCTTTGCAAAGCAAAAAGCCACTCTGCTGGGAAACCAGCACGCTGAAGAACGCATTCCTTTCCGTAGTAATTAGCTGCAATACTGTGGAATAGTTCAAACAAAGGTGTAAACAGAACACAAAAATTTATGCACCATCCTTTATTTTAACCTGAAGTATGAGAGCTGTCTGCATGTGGATCTTTACTTATCTAGGATACATTGCAGTTATAAGGCTGACAAAAAAAAAAAAAAAAGAAAAAAAAGAGAGAAACATTAAACATAATTTAAACACGTAATAAGAACTTAATTTGCCCAAACTGTTAAAAGTATTGTCGACATTGCTGCATATGACAAAGCTCATTATTTCATCACTATTGCCTCAGAACAATATGACTTAGCTTTGAATAGCCGTCCTTAAAATCTGGCAATAGAAAACAAGTGAAGGCACCCATTACCACAATCTCAAAAAGTTAAAAGAAAAAGGAGTTGTGCTCCAGAAACCAATTACCATGTTTGCTACTCGCTAGTGCCACCACATGGAGCAATATTTGAATATAATTAAATCATCACAGAACCACAGAACTGTGTGTAAATAATACATTGCATACCATACTTCAGTAAGACAGTGGAGGAAGATACATAATCTCCTCTCTACCCTGTGAAGCTCAGACTGCGTCCTCAGGAAAGTGGAGACATCCCATTTCTAAGAGTGTGAATGCACTGTAGTAAAAGCGAAACAGTCAAACTGCTTTATTCCTCCAATAAAAGAAAGAACCATTTGGTAAAAGGATGCATTACACACTTTCTATTTAAATCAGTTTATTAGAAACAGATGTTAAGTTTCCTTTGGTAAGAAAAAAGAGGGGTTATAAATGAATTAAACTGATTTCTCTGTGGATCTGCTCTCCTTTGCTCCTTTAAAACTTCATGTCACAAGTGAAGCAAACTGAAATATAAGTTAGCATAAGAAGGCAGCAAAAGAAGGACAAACTATATTTAACTGCTAGTGCCATAAACCACGCCAAAGCATCCTGTGCTATAGTACAAGATTCAAACATGTGCAATGCAAATACTTATTAAGACAAAGGGACTGTCAAACATGAAATACCTAGGGTATTTTCCTACGCTGGCAAATGCAAAAGAGAGACAGACAAAATGATTGCGTAACAAACCTGCTGTGGTGTAATTTGAGTTTCCTGTTTGGCTGAAGACACGGTGAAAGCTGGCTGCAGCGCTTCTACAAAACAGTTTACAGGAAATGTTTTAGGGACAGTGCTGATCTAGGCTACAGAGACACTTAAATACGTATACGATAATCAGCCAGTTCTATGCTTTCTTCGTGTTTAGCATTTGCTGTATTTAAGAACTGTTGGCTTTTTTCTTTTCTTTTTTTTCTTTCCTTCCCCAGCTTTTCCGCACACACCCCCTTCCCCGTCATCTTGCTAATGTCTTTAGAAAAAGATTTAATTAAATATCAGCCTCCTGGGTCTCCGGACAGTGTTTCACACTCGGCCATTTTGGCACAGGCGGGCTCAGGCTCCGTGCGGGAATGCTGTCTCCCACATGGCTCCGCTGAACTCATCCTTAACGATCTACTCCCGCTTACCTAACTTCAACACTATTTTTCCTGTAGACTGCATTAATGAATCCAATAAATAAAGCGTTGTATCACCCATGCAGTACAGACATTAATTTTAGAACAAAACATTAATCAATTTAAATTTATGTACTAATGCAGACACAATCAATTTGAACTTCTTATGACAATTAACAAAGCTTTTGCTACATCCCTAAAACACACTGACCCATCAATTATGGTTTGCATCAAACTAATGCTAATGGTACTTCCTTCTTCCTTAGGCTGTCAGCAGCCTACCTGATTGGTCAACTTCAATGTAGCAGATCAATTAATATAAATTATACATGCACGGAAAGATGGGTTAATATCATAAGTTCATTTAATTAATTGTGTTTGATTAAATGAGGTACTTTCATTAGCCCTCTTAGCCGTGAACCATATATACATCATAATCCTTTTACAAGCTCAGCCGCCCAGACACAGACCTGACATTGGGAGCATATTCAAATTACCAGCCGCAGCCATGCAAACCTCCCTGCATAATTAACAACTAAACGAGCTGCAGTCACTTAAGCTGAAAAGAAAACTGTTCACATCAACCTCTCTGATACTGTTTAAATTGAAGATGTCATGGGTAAAACAAAGGTGAACAGACAATGGTAATTAAAAATTAAAAAGGACAAGGGGGATTTGCTACTAATGGAAGCAAAGTGAAAAGAGGGCTAAGGGCCTGGTTCTTAAAAAAAAAGAAAGGAAGAAAGCAAGAAATAGAAAAAAAGGATGCTGGTGTTAGGTGACTCCGGACTTGCTCTTTATAAGGGGGTAAGAGTAAGCCAGGATGAGCAGCGTGTCAAGCTTCAGAAGGAAAATGATAGCTTAGCACAGAGATCATCCTATAGCTGAATAAGCTTATAAGAAACACTACATTAACAACAAGTGAAATCCTAATTCAGACACAGCCAAGCACTTTGTTTTTACCCCATATGGGAAATGAGCTATTTCTGTGGGAAACACTGCATTTTCCTCAACTTAAAATCTGAAGAGCAATCGAGACCTGCCTCCTTGACTCATCTATCTGCTGTCAAGGAAATTTTGTACAATGAGATTTCCCGGAAGTAACTTATTTGAATCCCAACATGGAAAAATATATAAATCTAAAGGAAGTTTTTCTCTCTTCCTTCTCTCTAATCTTCTGGGCACAGTTTCAATTCACAGCTGTGCTAAAGATATAGCAAGTGCTGTGGCTCTACAGCATCAAGAACGTAAGCGTGAATATGAAACCTCAGGCGAACTCCCTGACTACAAGTCAGTAACGTCTCTTCTAACAAAAGTAGTTCTACGATATCCTGATGACACTCGATGTGTTGAATACAAAAGCAAAATATGACAAAAGACCATAGGCATGCAGGGCTTCAGCTTTTGGTTCATTATCTCTTGTAAAATGTGCATTCAACATTATCATATTCCAAACAGAAAAGTACAGGTATGATTTTTCAGACCAATATCATTAATATATTGCACAGTTTTCTCAACAGTTTTAAGATAAACAATTAGTTATTGCAAAGCACACTGCAGATGCAATTCAAAGAAAGCAATAAAATATCAAGTCATCCTGGTATACGGTTAAAAAGTCATGTTTAGGAATACTCAAACTTCTTTCAAAGTTAATTTCAGCATCTACAATTCATTACAGTAAAATTCCTTTAAACTTCAGGTAACTGAGTCAGTTCATGAAAAACATGACAAGACTTTCTGCAGATGAATGTTTCCGTATGTAAAACAGGTAAAGGGCACCTTGTGGTAAAACAGTGTCAGAGGAGAGAAATGATAGAAAGACAAGAGAATCCAGAGTAACGTTGACTAGCCATGACTTCCAAAAGACATGGGCTAATTGGCCTTTACTGTCCTGGAAACTCACAGGAATTTATTGCTTATTGTCAAAGTCATGCAAGTTGTCCCATTCTTCAGCACAGTGTTCCACATAGGGGTGGTCCACTGCAAGAGTTCTGGTATATGAACCTTTCAGACAAGTGTCTTTTAAGCATATATTTTGACCACAAGCCATCAAATAATAATAATAATAATAATAATAATAATAATAATAATAATAATAATAATAATAATAATAATAATAATATCTTATTCTGGTAAAACAAACTATCACCTCAAAATAAACTAAAAGCAGCAGTTTCTGTAAGAGTCCAGCTTTTTGGCAAACATGGTTCCTGTTTGAAACTATCTCAATGTAAGGCCATGACTTGCTCTTGTGATGTACACTGAGTATTTGTATTCTTCTCCTTTTAGACATGGGGCTAGATTGGACTATTAATGAAAATGAGCACAGCATTTTGGCAAAATTGAGGAGAGGGATAACTGTCATGTTATTATATACACTGAACAAAATATATAGTATTCAGCATTATTGTCTGTGTATATGTACTGCAAAAATTGGCTTGGGAAGGAGAGCAACTGAACAGGAACTGCAATATTGGCATGTAGAATTTTTATAAATAACCATTTGTAGAGCTATGATGAGTTAAATATCCCCATGTTCCAACAGGTACTTTACTGTATATATCTGTCCTTAAGCCTGTATATACTTCCAGTAAATATTAATGAATTCACTTTATTAATTGGTTTAAGCAGAGGAGGAACAGTACAGTTTATCTAGGGAATTGTAACCAACAATAGTGGCCACGTTCGCAAAAATGAGCATAATTAGAACTTAATCTCTTACTAGTCTACTTATTCAGGCCATGTTTCTGGTTTGAGTACTTCAGTGCAGAAGAACTTGTGAACCCAAACTTTTCTAACAAATATGTTGGTGAAGTTCCCATTGTGGGACAGAGGTGTGGAACCAAGAAATAAATCGTGAGTGGTTTCAGGATGAGAATGAAGGAGAAATGCAGTCTGAGCATAGTAACTATCAAACAGTATAGAAAAATATACCCATAATCATGGTCTAATATCAATAACTTCAAGAGTAATCCAAACAGATATTTAATTCATGTAATGACAACCTATGTCTTTTTATAATTTGTCTTCTCTCTCATACACATTTGTTTTCAACATGTAACCTTTAAGAATTCAATTCCTGGAGTCTAACTAATCTGCTTTCTCTACCAAAGCATGAATAATATGCCTAAGTATTGCTAATTCAGCATTGAAAAATAAATTACACTCTAAGCCAAACAATTAACCCACAACTTCAAAATGCTGCTATGTTTTGATGAATGTTGCAAGGACAAATAATGAGGCTGCCCCCTCTGCTGCCCTCATCTTAAAATCTATGAAAATTTCACAGGATCAAGTAATATTAAATCAAGTTGCTGCTGACTCAAAACTCCATCCCATAACTCATCATAAAAGTAGCCTTACTCCAATTTTGAAAATTATTCCATAGTGGCTGTTCATTGGGATATTCCCACAGAAGATGTACTACACACTCCTGTTGGACCAATTATTAGGGAAATATTCTGCAATCCAACATGACTAGTTCAGAATTTAGTGCAATAATACATCTTTATTCCTCTGAAAACTTTTACCTTATCTGTGATTTTAAAAGTTCAATATGGTTAAAATCTTCTTTCTGCAGAGGAAGAAAAAAGCGGCAAATTGTTAATATGATTTTCTTGTAAAGTACTCCATCCTGTAACCCCAAATTTTGTAAGTCTGTCTGTATTTATTTGAACATATCCAGAAAAATGTGGAAAACAAAGCTAAATTACTAACGTAAAGATGGGGAAAGTCAAAACAATGATAATAAGTAACATAAACTCAACTGCACTTTAAGTCTTATGACAATTTTGCTATGTTATCAGGGAATATAGGTAACCTTCAAAGCCTGCCAGGTAGTTATTATATTTTTATAGTTCAGGGGGAAAAAAAAAAAGGAAAACCAACCACTGAGTCACTGAGTGGTTTTCAATTTAATTTGATAATACTTTTCAACAAATTAACACATAATACCTATTCCTCATGCTGAAAGAGCTTTTAACGATATCATTGGCATTGAAGTGTCTATAGCGTTATGCCTTGTGTTTGTACAGAGCTTCCGTATAGCAGGTTTTGCTTTCAAAATAAATCTTACTGAAAAACTTCCCTTTATATCTTTGTGTAACAAACAACACATGACAACTATGAAAAATTGAAATCCAAGCTACTTTTAATTGTTGTGAGCACCCTACAGACATCGTTAAAACCATGCAACTTCTTGCAAAATACAGTTAAGAATAAAAAGAGAAAAAGTAATTAATTTAAATGGCCTTCCTATATTTACCCACATATTTTCCTTAGTGAAGACAGTCAGAATTTTACTGGTATCTAAACTAAAGAATATCCTAAGTCCATGTGCTAGTTATTTAGAGTCAAGTCCTATGCAATCATAAACTCATGCAGTGCAACAGAACTCAGAGACAGTATATCAACATGAGCAATTTAAAATTCAGACCTTATATACAATGCATGTGTTAAGTTTCAGGCCTAGGAGCACACTTGAAGTGTTGACACACAAAAGTATCACAGTCACTTCACATCCCAAAAGCAGAGAGCTATACAAAATGGACTCCACAAGTCCGCTTGCACTTGGAATTGGTCATCCTGTGGTCAAAGCATTCAATTTTCCATGAAAGAAAATGTTTACATGTAATTCCTCTGCAAATCCTTTCGCCAAATAAATTGGATTGAATTCATTGATACATTTAGTTGCATATACAATATTTAAAAGCCTTTATATTTCAGCAGCTTTCTTTGGAATAAGAATTTTAAGCCCATTGAGGATCAAAATGCCTATTTAGAAACCACTCAAGCATCAAGTTTCTTCTTCTTTGAATCAGAGGCTTTTTGTATATTTAAAACAAAATTAGTCTACTGCCATTACTTCCAAGCCTAGAAGTACTGGTGTGTTATACAGAATTCACTGGAGCATGCCTTTCTTTCAAGCTTTGCAAGCAGTATCAGTGCTACAATTTTTGTGTTAAATACATAGAAAAAAGTTTTCATTTTTAAACCATAAAGAGTACCGAAAGCTCTTTATAGTGACTACCAGATTCCTTCAATTGATTTTAAGAGGTTATTTTTGGTGTCAGGATTGGTAGGGTAGAAGGAAAAGAGAAGGGATGAAGGAGAACAACTGCCTCTCTTTAAAAATGTCATGAAATTCATTACAAGAAATAAATCTGACAGGAGAAATAGAAAATCCCAAACTTTGTGTTATTGTTTTTTGACAAGCGAACCTTTTTCCATTTTTAGTTAGGCTTACATGAGTCTTGCCAAGAATCACTGTTAACACTGACATCTTTATTATTTCCAAATTTCTTTTACTGTTATTGGAAACACTGTTCCCAAGACACAGACTAACATCATTATAATACAACGATAGAGGTGAAGAGAGCAATATAATGAAAACGTGGCACTGCATTTTGCAAGTGTATGTGCGCGTGTACTGGAAGAGGACCACCCTCTTGGAGGCAACAGTTTGTAAAACATTGCACTCACAGTCAAAAAAATTTTGAGCCATAATTGAAGGAGGCATAAAAACATATTGCCTGCTTCAGTAAAACCTGCCTTATACACAAAGTTCCTTTAAAACAGTTTAACATCAAACTTGTTCTCTGCTCACAGAAAACATTTATTGGATTATAGAAAATAAACTGCTTATAAATGGAAGTCTCCCCTCCCACATACAAACACTCGCATGCGTGTGCTTTGCTTTCTTAAGTGCCTATCTCCATAACACTCTTTGGAGTGTACGTTTGTTATAGCATTAATCAAGGAAAACCACTACTGGAATCATAACTGCCCTGCTACTGGGACTGGAGACCCTTTTAATGAATTTTAAGAGAGAGATACATAGACAATATTAATTTTTGGTTTGTTTGGTTTTTTAACTTAGCAGTATTTTGATATTGTCTGTCACCTAACTTCAGGCAAGCAGTCTGAGGGATCTAAATGTAAACCTACTAGCACCTGACTCCTCCAGTCACTTACCAATGATTTTTTGTGTAAGTAAGTGAAGTGGCAGTAGTATGAAAGATGTAGGCAAGGATTATAGTGCTTAACAGTTACTAGCTTAAAAAAAAACAGACTAGTCTTCAGAAACACTGAAAACTCAAATGACAGCTGTGTATCCACAGTCATAATTCAAATATTTTCAGTGCTAAATTCCAAACTACAGGAGAAGATTTACCATGACTTCATGCAATCTCTAAAATTAAGACCAGAAGCAATAAAATGTGAACATAGTATTGGCTGAAAGCAGAAATTTTGTGACCAGAAAAACAGACCGGGAACTCAGTACTAGGACTAGGGCTAACCCAAATTTGCAGCCATGAGAACCTCCCAGCTTGCAGTCTCTCACTGACACAAGAAATGTCAAATTGAATTCAGTAAAAGTAAAAGTAATTCAGTGATTGAATAGGAAGAAAGAAAATATCTTGCCTTGGCCTCTGTATTAAACTATTCTGGTCTGGGATCTTTCCAATAGAGGTTGACTTCCCCTTTTTTTCACAGACTTTCCTTTTGACGCGGGGCAAACCACTGAGGTCCTACATTCCTAAATTTGAAATTGGGACAACTGTCTGCTCCCAGGCCTAAAATCCGTGCCACCAAGCACGTACATTAATGTTTAAGAAGCACTTATAACTCTAGTGAAGGAGATCACCAAAGGAATTTCTGTGTGTGTAATGCTTGGACACAAATTCAATCACAGTAATGGAAGTTCAGCTCCATAGGATTTTGAAACACTTGAATTGGAAGGAAATCTGCTCTTACTAAAGCAGAAAACTAAGCCTAAACAATAATTTATTTTTTTCCTGTATCTACTACTGAGAAGCATATTTTTTATAGGTAGTAAAATCCACAAAATGAGGTATGAAAATAAATCCCTGCCTCACAGAGCTTGCCAGCTTAACATAGAGGTGTTGTGGCAGGGTAGAAGTAATCCTTTGCCTTCTGAAAAAAGGGTGTCCTCTTTCCCAAAGCAGCTGCCTTATTGCTGTCACTAGATCCAAAATTAGCACCAGCACTTAACCACTGATTAAGTTTTTAGCAGAAGACTTCTATGAAAAAAGTTGTCTGTGACTAAATCCAGGTGCTGGCAACAGAAACGGGGAAATCTGCCCATACTTACCTTTCTTTTAGTGGAATTATTTTAATAATAAACAGTCAGGAAATTATTGGAAATCGTTCCTGTGGTGCTTGCACCTCCAGCAACCAACCATCATGAACAGCAGTGGATGTCTAAAGCATGTAATTCTAAGACACGTTCAAAAATAACAAGGTGTTGAAGACCACAGAGGTTCTTGAACACTTTTCCATCACCCCACTTTACATGGCCTTGGCCCACACAAGTGTCCCTGCTCAGTCTACATCTCTTACTCCAGCTAGGCTGGATGAGACTTAGTTGTCATAGCTGAAACCATGCTCAGCTCTCTATGCTGACCATCAGGAACTGCACTTTGAAGGCTGAGCCTTCAAAC
>JAUMJM010000028.1:1745000-1747500 GCA_033558235.1 Neomorphus geoffroyi
CTTGTTTTGGGTATCAAGACCTCATTGATTTAGTTTTTCATCAGTTTAATTACCAACACATTACCATGTCTAAAGAGTAAGGAGTCAAGTTTCCACACAAAGGCAAAACTGTAGCAGGCTGCAGGTTTATTTAAACTTGAACATGAAGAATAATCTTATAAAACAAAGTTTAGTTTAAACAAAAAGTATGGTATGTCTTCTGAATTGTGGATGCTAGTTTAGCTCTTGGATGATTGATCATTATCTAAGCAGTTACTCGTCCTATTATTTTTAATTAATGCTACAACTTTTTCCTTGCAGGTACACATAATGTATTGCTTTGTATTGGAAGAAAGTTATAAAAAAATTTATTTGAAATTTGGAAACGTAAGAGTTTGTTTCTCTTCTACTTGCAGAAATTGTCCTCAAGGTGTCATAGAATCTGCATGAGCACACAGAAAAAAGTGTAAGTCTGGCAGATGCCCTCTTGCTACGGTATTTATTCTGGACAATATGTTCACAGAATTACAAGATTTTTAATACCCTATGGATAACTGTTACTTTTGCAATTTATTTTGACTTTTTACTAATTCACAGGAATCACGTCAAACTGACGACTTTTCCAAATCATACCTTAATAGACACCATGGACACTTGTGGTCAGAAGGTTTCGTGGACTGATAGTGAGAACTGTTGCAGCAGGTCTATCAAAGTAAGAAAGGCCAAAGGGAGAAAGGGGATAACCCCCCCTGAGTTATACAAATACAAGGCATTCACAGAGAAATAAACCGCAACAGCAGCTTTGAGATAGCCATGTGAACATCCCAAGCAGCACAGGGCAATATGGAGAAGACATAATTCTTTTTCATTCTTCAGAAGCTTTGAAAACGTATCCCAACATATTTATCTGAAGTTCATTTCAGATACACTTGAGTTACAACTTAAATCTCATAAAATAGTTTTATGGAATCATTTTCCCAGCTAAAATGATTAGACAAAGTGGGTAGTCATAGGGTTTTTTCTGGTTTTGTGCAAAAGATATGTAATGAGAAAATTAATCAAAGCACATATTACTCTGTTCACATTATTGGTAAAAATAAGAACTCCAATTAGTTTTTATTCTAGCTGAATTCCACCTCTCACTTTGGAGAGCTGGAATCAGACATTTCATTTCAGTATTACTTCACAGAAAATTCACATAAATATGTTATTCTCAATTAATATTCATTATCTTTCATTAGTTTCACTGGGGTTTTAAGATCGTGAGTCATTTTTCAGTTGCTGATTCATGTAAACAGATATGACAAAAACCCAAAATAGAGATATTTATATTGTAAAACATCAAATCCAAATATTAAGAACATAATTAATTTGATAGAATTCAGAAAGGAAAAAAACCATCAATAGCAGGTTTTTCCAATATTTTTCACTATGGCTTCTCTTGCATTGTTCCCTCAAATAGTTCCTACAGACTTGGGAGACAGCACGATTAAGTTGATAGCACACTGGGTTGCTTCAGCTGGGCAATCTCTCTGTTCCTAAGCCATCTATAACGAAGCAAAGAGGCGCACTGTACAAGACCATCTCTCCACTGCTAATGGTACCAGCTGTAAAAAGGTCCACCTACCAGCTTGGAGAGGGTTCACTTGCTAACACAGTGCAGGGAAGCACCATGCGTTTTGTTGTTGCTCGGTCGTCTCCTAGGGCACTCTAAGATGTGTGCACTCTGCCCAAGGTGATGGAACCTGGCATCTCAGCTATGCTAATGCCATTTTGCTGTGCCATCCAGGCAGGGCTCAGGGCTTCCCAGGCTGAGCTCACACACTTCAGCCCAGTCAACCCTTTTTTTTGTTTTTGCAGCATGACTGCCCATGACACGGATATGCCCTTTGTGGTTGTAATGTGGAAGAAAGTCATTACAGTCATTCTCCCTCTTCTGACACAGACTCGACTGCTTTCCTTAGCAAGTCACTTTTCCTTCTCTGAGGCTTTCAGTATTTTGAAAAGAAGGATGCTATCTCACCTGTGTGGCTGCTATAAAGACTAATTAAGATTTGTGCCATATTTAACATGTTACAGTCATTTCAAGAACAATTTTTCTTGTTCCAGTTCTTCTGTTGAATTCATAATATTGTAGACTAGTTTAAGCAGAAATTTTGCTGGATTAGATCATATGCTTGCTGACATGGTGTATTACTGATTAGCACGGGTTAGAATAAAACTATTACATCACAGAGAAAATAAACTTTCAAAAAAAAGGTAAAATTTAGCTTCAAAACTTTGCTAAATGCATCCTGGGTATTTGAAGTCTAGTTTATAAGAAATAGAACAAAATGATCAGATGGCAGACTTTGAACATAACAAGTTGCTCTTTTAAAATCCTGCATTGTCAACTATGGAACTTACTGCCAGAAGATGCTATCAACTGAGGAAAGTTCATTTTGGTTAAATAACAGTTAGATAAATGAGAGTCAGAAAACTCCATCAAGACCTGTTAATTTCAACAGATGCCACTTCTGCA
>JAUMJM010000028.1:1752500-1807500 GCA_033558235.1 Neomorphus geoffroyi
TGGAATTCTCAATTCAAAGGTTTTGTTCCATAAACATATATATGAATTTTATTTATATATATATATTTACTATGGATTTTATCACATATGTATTCCACTAAGTATAGTGAGAACTAAAATCTTTCAGAGAAATACCATTACTCTAAATAAGTTATACACTAACAATGTTTACTTTAAAAATTCTTCTAAAATATATTGATTTCCTCATCCAGATTAAAATTATTATATCAATTTCGTAGGTTGAAAGACTGTCTAGTGCTCTGTGCTCTGGAGCACAATAAAGATGCTCTGAAGATGTGTGCCATGCATGTGTTAATGTATTAGCCACATGTTTCTCAGGGCCTAGGGGGTGACTGTGCCACTGCAGAATGAAAGAACTGTGGTTATTAGCCAGAAACCCAGGAATCATGTCCATCAGGAGGAGCTCTGCAGAGGGAGTGTGCCTAAGCCCTGCCAGCAGCACTAGGTAAGAGATACCGCGCTAAGTCTGAGACTGCAAAACCAGTGGGGTAAAAGGAAGATGCACTGGAAAATAAACTGTCTCGAAATGTTTCCTGTAAGGATTGTCAAGAAATTTCAGCTTTGCATCTTTCAAAAGCAAAGTTGACATTTCATACACTGTCTTCTGCAGTAAATAGGCACAACTCTACATACAGAAAATATCCAGGTTTTTCCTCTGTCTGCATGGTAGAGAATCATGGAAACTGGATGGATGAGACCTCTGAGGTCATTGAATCCAACTGTGCCTGTCTCCCTACTAAACCATGTCCTTAAGAAACTCATCTACCCATCCTTTAAACACCTCCAGGGATGGCAACTCCACCCCCTTCCTGGGCAGCTGTTCCAATCCCTCACCACCCTCTCAGTGAAGAAATTCTTCCCAATGTCCAATCTAAACCTCCCCTGGCACAACTTGCGGCCATTTCCTCTCGTCCTATCTCTGTCACTTGTGAGAAGAGCCCAGCACCCATCCTGTCACAACCTCCTTTCAGGCAGTTGTAGACAGTCATGAGGTCTCCCCTCAGTCTCCTCTTTTCTAAGCTAATCAACCCTAATTCCGTCCGTCTCTTCTCATAGGACTTGCTCTCCAGCCCCTCACCAGCCTCGTTGCCCTTCTCTGCACGCGCTCCAGCCCCTCAATGTCTTTCTTGGAGTGAGGAGCCCAAACTGAACCCAGCTCTCGAGGTGTGGCCTCACCAGCGCTGAGCACAGGGGCACAATCACCTCCCTGGTCCTGCTGGCCAAGCTGTGCCTGACACAGGCCAAGATGCCATTGGCCCTCTTGGCCACCTGGGCCACTGCTGGCTCACTTTCAGCCGCTGTCTGGATAACAGAAGACACAGAGGAGGGCATAAACATACAGAGTCACTGTATGATTTGCCATATTGCCAAAAATATTTGGGTTTCAAAACACAGACAAGGAAGAAAGATACTTACTTTTTGCCAGCAAGTCAGACAGTGTTCTTTGTAGGATCTTATGGCATCAGAAGATCCAGATTACTGCAAGGCCTAAAGCAGTAATACAGGGGAAAAAAAGCAGATGTTTTGTCACCTCTTGTCTCTCATGTAGATGCATGCACTAGATGTGACATGGGATTGCAAGGGGAAGAGGAAGGTCTACAATGTGAGTATTCTCATTGGCAAGTAAGTGCTAGTTAATTATGATATTAAGTGTCTACTAGGACTTTTTAGAGGTGCAAAAAGATGTGGGAAATACACATTACAACAGAGCACAATACAAAGCAATTCTTTCTGGCAAGGACTGAGGCACTAAATCTTGCAAGAGCCCTTCTTTTTTATTTAACAATTAAATGTAATCACTGCATTTAATATTCCAAGTATCCAATTCAAATAAGATTACCTTTGGTGTAATTTTTATTTGCATATACAGTTCAATAATTGAAAATGCCAAGAGATAATGCCATGGATTTCTTTGTTCCACTGTACTGGGAAGTACAAAGTGAGCTTTATAAACCCAAGCCTCTGATCAACTATACCTCTGACTGCAGCTGCTGGAACAATCAGACTACACATTTTTAACCAATAGATAAAAATGTTGTCACTCATGAAAACAACAAAATACTAATTTAAATCTAATACTGGAAAAAAATCTTGTGTGCTAATGATATATTTTCTACAACTGTTCCCAAATGTTCTGCTTTTTAATACAGTTTCCATGAACAGTCATGTATTAAGACACATCAGGTGTTAATTAAACTGAAAGATCAAGGTCACAAGCTCACTGGTACTCACTGATACTTAGGTATCCCTTGCTTCAAAAGCAAAGTATGGAGGCTGCACATATTTTTGAAAGCTTTCCTATGTCTCCTCCCCCTAAAATACACAGTCATCATATTTTTTCCTGGGCAATCATGTTTTAGAGATTGATGTTAAATGTTCAGAAAATTTTAGTCCTTGTGTTAGAGTTCCCTGTGAAATCAGATATAAAATCAAAGCCAGAAAACAGACGAGGGGTGCAGAAGGGGTGTATGTGTGTTATTTTAGTGCTTTAATATTTCAAATGAACAATGAAAATACTAAGACTTGAAATCAAGTTGTTTTCTTGTAAAATTCCTTTTTTGTTTTCTCAGTCATAGGTAAGCTAAAAACATATGCAGCTGTTTTGAACACGAGAGTGAATGCCTGCACTCTTTATCAGGATACTTGTTCTTGGTGAACTACTTCAAAATAACCCTGCTCTTTATTACTACATCACTCTCAGACAAAATTACACCATTCTGGCTATGAACAGCAAGGAATGTATTTATATGCAAAGAATAGGTTCTTGTAGTATTTTGTGCCAATAAACAAGCAGAAAATAATTTTGTAATTACATAAAAACAAGTAGGATTTTACTCAGAATGCGTAAGCAACCTAGCGTTTATTGACGTACATGCAAGTCACCACAGAACCTCTAAATATAAAAATAATCAGATGTTTTACCCTATGTTTAGTAATGAAAAAGCTGCCAATAACTCCTTCCTTTGGTGGTTGATTTAGTAAAACTTTTATGAAGATAGTAAATTTCATGTTTAATATACATGACAATCACATTCTAGATGTTAAGATGCAAGGCAAACAGAAATCAATATACCCCAACCTGAGCATGAATTTTGTCAACTTCCAATTATTATCTTGCTTGTGGGAAAGATCGAAGAATAATTGAGGTTCCTGGTTTTGATGTCACTGAATGGATAGACAATTTCAACTGTGAAGAAATATAATCCCAGATATAACATGCTTAACCTGACTACATTTGATAAATTGTCTGTAGGTGGTTGCTGAAGTCGTATGCGTTTTGTGGACCATATATTTCACAGGAAGAAAAGCAAACAACTTTAGACTTATGTTATTTACATAGTCATTCTCCCTTTAATCCTCAGGTGAAGGGGAATTTTACAGCTATACTATATTTTAGTCTGCTCATTGTAACAATACCTCCTTCAGACTATCTTGTATGAGAAAACATCGCTTAAAAGAAAAACCAGTAAAGAGCAAATAGTTGCATTTACCACATTTGCAGATGCAAACCTAACTTGATTAGTAAACTAGACAGGAAAGAATCAGTTTTCTTCTAGGAAATGGAAGTTGAGCTTTTTATTTCTTGATTCGAAGAAGAGTAAGGAAAAAACTCAACCCAGAAAGTATCAGTCATGATCTTTTAATCTTTTCATAAAGGTATTGTGGGTGCCAAGACTGAAATGCAAGAGTACAAGGATGGAAGGTAATGCTGGTAGATATCCTCAACGTCCCTTCATGTATTAGCTAGAAACACTAGCATAAAATTATCTGTAGTGATAGACCTGTATCCGAATATACACTCTTAAACCTCAGCTGTCAAGAAACTGCCAATTTCAGATAATCTCTGCTGCATAGTCTGCTGTGCTGGCATAGCCTCCCCTCTACATCGTCGTCCTGTGGGTCTATGAAAGGCACGAGTTCTGTTTATATGATTTTGACATCAGGTGGTCAATTTTTGAGCAGTTAAAAAGCTAAAAGTAGCTTATCAGAAGAAGGCAGTTTTGAGCAATTGGCACAATCTCACTTAGGCTAAGGAGATACATAACTCCTACCTTGTAACTCCAGAAAGTGATTCTGCCCCACTCCATCCCACCTCTTCTTCAATAGTCTCATTTTGAAGTGACTCTAACGTGCAAACCCACTGATGCTGAACTACAGCTTAACTACTTTCTCATAAAGCCGTTTAAGGAAGAACATTTTAGAACATTTTCAAAAGATTCAGGTGAGTAAAATTTGGAGGTGGAGAGGATTCTCTCTGTGAGATCTCTGATCAAACAACGCTAATGCCAATATAACCAGGACACTTTGAGGAACTCATTATCTTCATGTATTTGGAAAGCATATCAACACCCAAAGTGTATTTTGAGACAGGATATAGCAGATGTAACCTCAGAAACTGCTCACCCTGATCACCTCAGTTTTCTACAGCAAAGTCTATGAAATATTGCAATGCAAAAGAGATATTTACCTGGCTAAAGACATCCAATGTTTTTGGTTCAGTAATCAAAGACAAGCTTTTCTTAGAAATCTACAGCGTACAAAGGCGTAGCCTAGACAACTCCAAAGATTACTCTTAAATTGTCCACTGACACACCAAATCTCAAGTTATTCTGAATACACTTACACTTACTTTTCAAAAAACATATGCTATGTAACATCTATATCTTATCATTGCAGTAGTTTATGCAACTGGAATTAATTATGAATATATATTTTTTTTAAATTTAGCTTTCTAAGGCTGGCTTTCTGTAACTTTATGAGGAGAGATTTGCTTTGCCGATTTCATTTAGACTCTGTTTATTGGAGGCTGGGGTTTTTTTGTTTTAGTTTTGTTGTTTGGTAGGGGGTTTTTGTTTTGGTTTGTGTTGTTTTTAAAGATGGTAAAATTGTCAGTGGGATAAAAATCCAAAGACAATTTCTAAATTGCATTCATCTTTGTCAGTCCCTCCAATTGTCCTTCACAGATACATTTTCATCAATTCTAATTCCATAAAAAATCTAAACTGTGAGGAAAATTCCATGCAGGGGGAAACACTCCTCAAAACAGAGAAAAATGATGTAGAGAAAACAGAAGAGATTCTATAGTTACAGATGTTCAAAGCAGTATTTGGAATTGGCTCAATTCTAAAAGAAATAAAGGTAGAGGAGATGAATTCCTTGGATGAAAACAGAAAAATGAAGCTTTTTCCTAAACACTTGCAAGGTGTGCATACATGAAGTGCCACCGATTGTATTCAAAAATTAGATTTTTCTTAAAAAAAATAATTAAAAAGAAGAGCATTTGATTCCAAACAGAACTTCTTTAAAACAGATGGATAGGGGAATGGCAGAATAATACAATCCCGTCTGCTGTCTGAGTCCCTGCTGAGAGCTACTTTCAAGCTGATAATACAATTCTATTTGTGGCTAAAATCGTGCTGTACTGGCAGTTTAGCTCCTCAGGTTTTTTGCAGGGGGGGGACATAACACATGGATGGAGGGGCAGGGGGGACAAATTGTTTTGTTTTGCTTTTACTTTATTATTAAAAAGTATTGCCAAGATGTCCACTAAAAAAAGTTGAATATGTTACCTTTTATTTGAAAGTCTCTTATGCTAAAATCTGAATTGAAACCATCTTTTGAAACCCAGTGCAGGAAAGGATCTGAGCAAAAGTTTTAAGTCCATGCATTTCCAAGACAAGCACAATGGATAAAATGACTGATGAATATTGACTTTAATGAAGTAAGTATGCATTCTTTAAACAGAGTACAGGAATAGATGCTATCTAAAAAGAACTGAACCATTGAGTTGTGGTGTTCATAGCTGCTCCTTTTTCAAACACACATAGCAGGTATGTCCGCTAATAAAAAACACACCCCCTCCCCCCAAACAATCATCAAAACCCCCCACCAATAGGACTGATACAAAAAGCCAGAGTAGTTCATTTCTGACTGTTAAAAGAGGACATTGCATGTTTTACTGGCCATGGATCTGATGTAAATTATACAGTCAAAAGTTGGCCAGATGTAATTTAAACTAATACAATGTTGCTATTAATACATTAATAAGGGAGGGAGAGGAAGCTTTATTCACTTCTCATGCTAATAAAAGCAAGAAAAGTAGACCAAGATACCTTGAAGTGAGCTGCACCAAGGTACAAAGGTGTTTAGTGCTCATTTCCTATATTTGGATTCAGTCCAGCTCTGTGACTACTGCAAGATCAGCATCAATAGTAAATCTAGTTGCAAGCTTACACTCATCAACAAAAGCTGGTTTTTTTCATGGACTAGACATAAATGTAAGATGAATTCTAGAGCTAGAAACACCACCACATAAAAAATGAATCAAGTCTTTACCATCTCACCGACAGCATTGTCTCTTTCATGTAAGGGGAGTTACATGGATATGAACACAATTTTAAGTTGATTGTCCAGATTTTTTTTTTACCATATTAGAAACAATTTATGATTATACAAGAAGCTGTCACTTTGCCTAGAAATAGTATACCCACTAGAATGGCACAGAAAGATTTCTTCTGATTTACAGCAATATTTTTTTTTTTACCTATTAATATTACTTAAAATATTACAAAAGCAGAAATAGCCTTGGAAGTTCTTCTTAATAACATGACTTTATTCTGAAAACCTAAATCCAATTACAATCTTCACACATCTTTTTATAGATCTCTTCATGTAATAATAAACTGTGACATAGGAGCAGCTAAACTGTTAGGTAGAGGATGACACTGGCTGTTTGTCTCCAGTTTAGTCTATATCATTTTTGTTTCATTTCAGTAAAACTCTAGCTTTTAAATGTTAATGCAGAATTTAACCTGTAATAATGATAAGCAATATTCAAACCAACTTGAAACTCAAATGTGAAATCTTGTCACTGACCAGCACACTAAGAAGTCTTCTCATACTTCCACGACTGTGTGGAAATTTTATTCCTGGCAATGGGCCTGGTAGAACTGGCCAGGTAGCTCAGCCTTTGAAATAATCAGTATTTTTTGACCTATCTTTTATAGTCAGGATCTAGTTCAGACAGGTTAGGCAAAACAGAAAAAACCTGTACCTTTCAGGCCAAATGTTCTCTCCTTTCTAGTGCTGTGGAATTCAGGAATTTGGAAGCCTGGCACTGCACCACAACAATTTTGCCTGCCTTTGGAGTGGGTTCACATACTTTTGTTTCTCTTTGAGATTCTCTCACCACAGTAAATACATCTTTTTCGTAATGTATATTTGGAACAATTTTTATCTACCTCTTTCTTTAATGGACAGAGAATTTATTACCAAATCCATAGATTTTTAAAGCCAAAAGATGCTAATAATCTTGCAAGACTTGGTTTCCTGTGACTGGGCAGTCCCCAGAATTTTGCCCAATTATTCTCCTATTTAGTCCAACTAAATCATATTGTTTAAGAGTTCTAATCCTAATTTAAACCCCACGTGACAGGAAATGTTTGCAATAATTAAACTGAAGTTTGCATCTTATTTCTACTTCAAAGTTCGGTGATGTCCCCTTCAAACCCTTTCATCTTATTAGGTCTCTGCCTGCCTGACGTGAAAGAGCTTATTGAAATCAGCATGTAACCATCATCATTCTCACCTTTACAAACCTCCAGGCCTGTACTAGAGCAAACACTTTATATTCCATTTGGCTCACATAGGAGAATAAAAGCAACCTACAATTTCTGTTCCAAATAGTTCCCAGAATTTCTTCAATTAACAGAGATGTTTCTGCATTCCTGCCCTTTCAAAGAGCTGAGAAAGAATTACAAAAACATTTCAAAATTTATGAGTGCTATTCCTCTATGTTTTCCACTTTATATCTGGCCATTACTAAGATCTTCTCATTTCAAGTACAATTACTCCTTCACTTCCTTCTACTTGAATGGATTCCTCTTTCTGTTTTACCAATACTACAGGAGGGGTGTGAAATGTGAAATTACTTTGCTGAGAAATATACCTACCTGGTTCACTTTCTAACATTAAAAATATTTTGCATTGTTAAATCTTGATTTCGTTTCTCTCTGAAGATTTCCCTCCCCTTCACACTCCTCAAATTCAACAGAGAAGGAGGTGAAACAGTAAAAAAAAGAAAATGAGAAGGGGAGAAAAAAAAGGAGAAAAAAAAAAATCATAATTTTCAGGTAGGTTTTTATACTGATTTTGTTTAAAATAGCTCCAAAATGATGCGGTGGGTTAACCTTGGCTGTCTACCAGCTGCTCACAGAACTGCTCTCCTATTCCCGCTCCTTAGCAAGAAAGGTGGAGAGAGTAAGACAAAAAAGCTTGTGGGTTAAGATAAGAACAGGGAGATTGCTCACTAATAACTGTCACAAGCAAACCAGACACAACTTAGGGAAGATCAATTTAATTTATTGCCAATTAAAAATAGAGTAGGATAGTGAGAAAACAAAGAAAGCAAAATGAAAACCACTTTTCCCTCACTCTTCCCTTCCTTCTAGGCTTCGCTTCACTCCTGGCTCTTCTACCTTCTCCTCCCACCCTCAGTGGACCAGAGAGATGGGCAACGGAGGGTCGCAGTCAGTTGGTAACTTTCTTTCTGCTGCTCCTTTCTCTGGAAGCACTTACGCAGTCCCCAATTACGCAGCATGGCTTAGTTAAGACCTGGGCAACAAATAAGTAGTTTCTTGTTTTCAGGGGTTAAAATCACTGCAGAAGTTAATGGATTCCTTTGTGAATGATTTGACATACAGTGCTGAAGCAACAAAAAGCAATTGCCATTCCTCAGAAACTTTGCTAGGGAATCCACACCTATACAAATTAATAATCCATTTTCACAGGACAGGTAGATCTTGCAGACTCAGCTGGGTTACGTGGTGATATGCATGTAGTGAGAAGGCATGCACGTTGTGAGGGCAAAGTGATGTACTTGGATATTCCATTCCCAAAGGTTAATAAGCTCTTAAGTGTTGCACAGATATTTATGTTTTGCAGAGTTATAATTTAGGAACAATGATATGTTTAACTATGATGGCAAAATTAAAGAGATTACTCCCAAATCTCAATAATTAACCTTTTTTAAATATATAAGTAGGATATTGTGGTAATTCTGACAGAGTTTATAAGAAGACGTAAGTGTACTAATCTTTTAGGGTGGCACTTTGTGCTTACTACTAATCAAGAATATATTTCTTCTTGCATGTGAAGTTTTGAGAGGCTCTGCCTTCAAAAGATAAATTTCTTCCTGACTGGGTCAAGTTGTTCAGTCTTACATTAAAAAACTCTTTCCTGCTCCATTTCCTCTTGTGCCTTTTGAGACAGGCTCAAAAAGAGCAAAGATAAAAGTCATTATAAGCATATGCTCAACTCTGCTGTGGAAATGTCTAAGGCAAAATGATGAGAAATGCATAGCATTATTTCAACATGATCTTAAAACCGAAGCTCTTCCTGAAATGAAACTTTCTTATTTTAGTGTTTTACATTAAGAAAAGCTGAACTGGAGGTTTAATCCTTCATAACATTGGTAGCTTTTTCATTTTTTGGTTTGATATTTCAGTTTGATATCCTCATTTTTCCAGGAGGCAGAAAAAAGTCATCGTATCAAGATGAGGAATGTCAAATAGGCCAGCAATTGGAAATAACACATCTTTAAAACAAAACACTAAATCTGATCTGAAGAGATGAAAGTCTGAGGAATTTCACATTCTGGCAAATTTCAGATACATATCTTGAATATTTAATCTATAAATTGTCCAGAACCTTTGAAGTTGCATAACCTTTTGTTACTTAAATAAAAACAATGAAATGGCAATGCAGCTGGATGTTTCTGTTGGTTCTTGACTCTCAGCAGCAACCAACTGAAAAACACAATTTTCTACAGCACAATATTTTAATAACTATATAGGTACCCAGATTGAGGCAATAATTTGAGTTATGCTTTGAAAAAAAATAAAAGACGGGAAAATGGTGGAAACACACCAGACATATAGGGAACAGTCAAAAAGTTTCCTAATCAATTGTTCTATATAAAAGACCCCAATTAAAAATTATTAGAATGAAGTAGTTTTAAATTTAAGATTATATTTTCTGTTTACTTTTATTCCTAGAATTCTCTTTGGTTATGATTTTAAATATGATATTGGAAAGTGTTAACATGTACTAAATAGCAGCTTACTACTGAAAGTTTAGCTTATATCTCTTTAGTATTATGTATTATTTTTTAAACAAATGAAATAAATCAAAATACAGTTGGGACTTATAGATGGATTATTAATGAAGTGATGTTTTAATTGTTGAAGATCCTAAGGAAAATATTTAATTAAAAGTAGAGATAAAAGATATTTCATTCAGTATGCATATTCACTTACATTTTACATAATAGTGAGCACTTTAATTCAGAAAATCGTAGCACATATCACCAAAGCAAATCTGTGACACAAAATAAGGAAAAATCATTACACTCAAAACTTAGGAACTAAAAAGTTTCATTTTCCCGGAATCATCAAAAAGTTTTTTCACTACTTCATTACATTTAGAACAAAGCTCCCATTGAAGACAATGTAGTTCAATATATAATTAAGTCGGAGTGTGCTACAAATACAATAAAATTAACAATGCATATAGTGACAAAAATTAAATTCAGGATCTGATTTTAAAATACAGGCATATGCAATTGCAGATGTCCAATATATCTTTACAAATATGGTCTGAGAAAGAAAATCAAGTATTAGGAACATAACAGGCTCTCTATATGAATAAGTGTCCAAGTACCTACCTGAAATACTAAGACAATTCAAAATACATGCAGAGGATGTCTATAGTTTTCAAACCACCAGTGGTACTTGAGAAATGTTACTTTACCTACAAGTATATAATGAAAATAAATCCTTAATTTGCTCTTTCACTCTTAGAAAAGCTTCTCTTATTCTCATGCATCCCAAAACACAAAGCAAAATATTGAATTAAAGGTAACCTTGATGTTGAAGTGTATGTTGCAATTGCCATGATGCAAAAAAACTTATAATCATTGTAGATTCTGATGTTAATCTCTTACTTTTTCTTACTATAGCCGTAAAATAATTGCTATCATTTGCAAAAACTACTTCACAACCAGAACTGAATTTTTGAAGTGCTGCAAATTATCTTCTTTTAGTCCAGAATCATTTTTATATAACAACATAAACTCAATAAGGAGGAACAGGGAACACAAATGAGTTAGAAAGGTACTGCTTCACTCACAGGACAAAACTGAAGGAAATGAATGGGGCAAACAAATGGGTTAGTTGAAAGAATAATTTTATTCCTAATATGTTATTTCCTTAATGTTAGCTTGATTCCAGGAAAAACACCATTATATTACCTTGTAATACCACTTAGCGACACAGACTACTCTATTAATCCCAGCTGGAAACAGTTAGTAAAATAGTAAATAAGTAAAATTAGTAAATTCCCCCATGAACTGAAATATTGCAAATGTTTCTAGTTTGAGTAGCATTGCCACTTTAAGGGATCACAATAAAGGCAATTTAAGAACTCCAGATCCTCTGCTCTTCATCCTTTTCAGTAAGTCCTGTAAAACAAGCTCTACGTTACTCTTTTCTCTATGTAATTCTACCTCCATTGAGACAGTTTGGCCTTTTTATTGTCTTACATTTTCTTAATCAGAAAAAAGAATGATTGTGGTTCTTAACTACCTTTGCGTAGCCAGCCGTAACTCATATGAGTTACCAGAGAACTTGAGGAATGCATCACATGCCACCAATGTGCTTGCCATTGGCAGTGCTTACTGCTGAGGTGACAAGTCAAAGAGCAATATAAGCACTAACATGTCAGCAAATCATTTCAGTCTGATGTAAAGTCCTTGCTACATTCACTTCTCAGTTCCTGCCACCGTAAGCAGAAAAAGCTGAGGCCCTGGAAGACCCTCGATAGCGAAAACCTGCAGGAAAAGGAAAGGTTAGGGTTTCCCTTCTGGAGAGCAGAGGCTGAACTAAATTCCTGGAGGGTGATGTGACATTACAAAAATTTTTAGAAGATGAAAACTGGTCAAATGAAGTCTATCTTCATTAGACATGGAAAAAGTAGTTGCCATTAAGAGTAAACTTATTCTAACAATTTCCTGTGTGAGCTCGGAAGGACAGATACCATGCAGAAAGGACTGAAAAAAAGTAAAGCATTTTATATATATATATATTTTAAATTTTAAAACAAAATTATTTGATTCCAACATAGAAGAACGTATTTGTTAACAAGTTTTATTTTTTCATTCTTCCCTATACCTACCTGAAATCTTAAAAAATTCCAGATACCCTAAAGCAATTATATATTTTCTTTTCCTTATTCCACAGCCCCACCCCACCCAGCAAAACAGAAAAAAATTAATAGTCCATTTCTATTTCACTAGAAATTTTTTTTTATCTCTTTCTTTTTCTTTTTCTTTTTTTTTTTTTTTTCCCTGCAGGATGCTAGAAGCCTATGAACAAAAAGGATGAAATCTTGGTCCTTGATGAAGTGGAGAGAAAAATTCTCACTAACTTCAATAAGAATAGAATATCATCCAAAATGTTCGTATTCCTGAGAACTTTGTACTATATGGACAATAAATTACAGTTGGTGTCCAACCGACATTTTGAATTATCCTGTTTGTCATTTTCTTTCTATTCAGAATTATTTTTAACCAACTGATTTTTGAGCAATGGGTTTTAGATCTCATGAGAAGGGTGAGACATGGGGATTTTGTATCAATCTGTGATGGCCCCTGTCAAGTGATAATGGATTGACATTGACAAATCCCCAAGAACTAGACACGACGGTTGACGGATGCTGTGAGATCAGTCTCAGAGAACAGTTTAAGGTTAGGGGGTTAAAAACAATGCAAAAACTCTACTCTTGTCTGATTTTGACTCTTCCAGACTAAATGTGTTGAGAGTGAGAGAAATGGAGCCAGCAATAGCAAAGGGAAAGCAGGAGGAAAAGAGACAGTAAAGTGACATCTTTACATTGAAACCGACACATCAGTCATTGCAGAATTCGACACTGACTACAGGTAGTGATGATTTACAGGCAGTACACTTCAATTTGGGAGGCCATAAGTACATTCTTTGATCTAGACTTCTACAGATTTGTTTCCTATGTACTCAGCAAGTAATAAGTGATTTGCTATTGATTTGTCCACAGGCAGAAGAAATGTGGATTGGTCCTGTAACCCCAACGTGAATGGGAACTTCAGGAACATTAGTACAGAAGGGAATGCACACAGCCAGAAAAACGTACGGATGCTTTTAACATGCCAAGTTTCTAGCTCCCGAAAATGCTCCAGCTAAAGCTTTACTATTATCAAACTATACACAATTGCATTTACTTTACATCAGTATTTGATCACAGATAACAACAGAAATACATGATAAAAGAACATCCCTTAGCAATCACCACCTAAAATCCCATGCACAGATGCCTAATGTACAGTAAGTAATCCTCATCTTAAAGATCTTAGAATGTTGCCAAGATTATGTACATAAGGTAAAAGTCTAACCTATATTAAGGGTTTCCAGTTATGTAACAACTTAGTTATTTAATTCTATGGTTAGTGCAAAAGAGAACAAAGCTATATTCTGTGTTTTGTATTATAAAACTGGATGAGCAATTTGTCACTAATGGCAGTTTTTGCTCTAGAAAATTTTGCCTTAATTTCTGTTGCTGAATTGAAACGTTATGGGCTTACATAGAGAATATTATACAAAAAATAGCTAATGCAAAAAATTGTCTTTGCTGCTTCAAGAATGCCTTCCAGCATTCAAACTTACTTACTACATGACAAGTCATGTATGAGGTGCATCTATCACATTATGTTCTGACCACATCTACTTATAGTCGTATTATTTTGATTACAAATAACATTAACTTATTGGTTGAGTAAATCTCAGGTGTTTGCTTCTTATTTTTTTTGAGCATTTTAAGGAATAAATTTTTACTAATAGGCATTGCTCAGGACAGATATAAAGAAATGACAGTCATGCAAAAATTGCTTATATGTTGCAACTATTCTTAACATTATTTGGCTAGGTTTAATTAGAGATGAATATAAATAGCCACGGAAATAGCTTGGACCCAACATAATTCACAGTAGAACTCCTGTTACCTTCTGGTAGGGATAAGATTTTTTTCCCAATATGAAAGCACAGTGTGTAAGAATTCCTACCTTTGGATCATAAAACAAAGGAAGAAGAAAAGTTTAAATATTTTTTTGTTGCTTTGGGGTGTTTGGTGGGGGGTTTTTTGGACTTACTTTGTTTCCCATACTTCCAGGTTACTTTACAAAACTGAAATCATCTAAATTCTGTTTTAATTTTAGTTTACTAATAATTTCCCTGCTTAAGGACAGCTTACCTAAGAGCTAATAACTGGGTTTTAAAAAGCCAGTTCCTTTATCAGTCAGTCTTCCACATAATGGTTTGAAACAACAGGAGCAGTATGTCACATTTGACAATTTTTTTTTAAATCTAAATACTGGGCCTTCTTTATTTTGACTAATAGTAGGTTTAGCCATCTTTCCTGCACGCCCCCTTTAAGTATTGGAAGGCTGCTATAAAGTCTCCACAGAGACTATCCTTCTCTAGCCTAAAAAAGCCCAGTTCTCTCAGCCTGTCCTCATATGGGAGGTGCTCCAGCCCTCTGATCATATTCATGTCCCTCCTCTGGGCCTGTTCTGACAGATCCATACCCTTCCTGTGCTGAGGACTCCAGAACTGAAAGCAGTACTCCAGGTGGGGTCTCACGAGAGCAGAGTAGATTGAGAGTCACATCCCTGGCCCTGCTGGCCACACTCCTTTTAATGCAGCCCAAGATGAGTTTGGCCTTCTGGACGGTGAGCGCAGACTGTCAGCTCATCTCAAGCTTCTCCTCCACCAACACCCCTAAGTCTTCCTCCTTAGGACTACTTTTGATCTGTTCTCTTCCCAGCCTTTATTTGTGCTTGGGATTGCCCTAACCCAGTCGTAGGACCTTGCACTTGTTGAACTTCACAAAGTTTGTGCAGGCCCATCTCTTAAGCCTGTCCAGGTCCCTGTGGAGGGCACCCCATCCCTCCAGCGTGTCAACTGTGCTGAGGGTGCGCTCAGTCCTACTGTCCGTGTCTCAGATGAAGATGCTAAATAGCATCAGTCTCAGTGCCAACACCACTCATCACTGGTGTTGACTTGGATATTGAGCCATTGACCACTCTTTGAGTGTGGCCATCCAGGCAATTCCTTACCCACCGAGTGGTAATAGTAATACGATATATCAGATATGTAATATGTACATAATATGAGATGAAATACTGCCAGCCAGATTCTCAGGGTGAACAGAGATTTTCTACCCTCTTTTTGAAGCTATCTAATTTTATATTAATGAGGATCAGAACCATATTTTATAAAGACTATATGCTAACTCAAGGTACATGGCAAATGAAAGGATCATTTCTGCAGACTTCCCTGTCTGCTAAACCACGTTATTCTATTTTGTTAAAACTGAAATCTTAGGTCACATGAAATAAAGACATTTTGAAGAAAAAATGGTGAAAAATTGAGACAAATTGAGACATCCATTTCATGATTACATGGGAAAAAAAGTGAAAACCACTTTTAACATAACTTTTAAAACCATTTTCAAGGCCAAACTGAGCATTAAGAAAAGGCATTACAAAAGGTCCTAAAAAAGCATCACTAAGGAGCAGACCTAGATAAAAGACAGTTAATTATGCTCAGAGATATTTATTACCTCAAAGTGTCCAAATAAAATGTAGCTTTTAAACTATTATCCAAGCAAACTCAATGATTTCAACTGGTTCTTTTTACTCTATATTGATATTCTGTAGAGAAAAACATACTTAAGCACAATTTCTTAGAACACACCCCACACCAAGAAGCATAATTTCTAAATGTAAAGAACATCCTGAAAACTAATAATAAATACTCTTTCTCCACTGGTTCAACTTTCTTTAGAGCACAGCTTTTAAAACTATATTTGCCATAAAACACACTGAATATGAATAAAAAGCCACACTCACATTTATTAAGTGAGGATAAATGGTGGCAGATATGTAAGCAAATGCATAGTTAAAATGAAAATGCATAGGAAATCATTTTCTCAAGAGTTCTAATTGTGTAAACATAATCACAGTGTGAATATACATATGGCATATGAGAAAGTATTAAAAATGCAGACCATTATTTAGCAAAACAAGAATGGACGTTCACGAAACAATTGAAAAATGCATGTTTACATTTAGCATTTTACTTTGCTATTTTCCTTAAAAGAAAATCTATATAAATTTATATTGTTTGTTCTTTGCTTTTTTTTTTCTGATAGTTAGAAAACAGCTGTTCTACTGCATTGGACTTTGACTGGCTAGATTGCAAGGCTCAATAATCTGTCTCAGCTCAGGGTTAAGTGATGGAATTCATTTAAATGCCCCAGAAGTAATCATCCACAAAGAGTACATTATTTCTCTTTTATGAATTTTCAAACCTAATACTGATGGGTGGCATGCAATTAAACCTGATCAATATGTAATTTAGGTGGGCTGACATGTTTTCAAATTCTCAGAATATAGATTCTTTCAATATTGCAAGAGCTTAGTGAAATACTCAGCCCTTATGAAACAGCCAAAGCAGTTTAGTACAGTAAAACAACGAAAATATGCCTATTCCAAAGACAAATGGAGGAGAAATCAAACTTACAGACACTAACTTTCCAAAGAATTAATTATTGTAATAGTAAATGGAGGCCTTTCTTAACAGAATCAGAAGAATTATTTCAAAAGAAATTAACATGTAGATATAGAGGTTTATGTACTGCACTATATAAAGCTGTGGATTATTTTATTTAATGGCGTGTTTAAATATAGTTCTGAGAGAACTGAATTATGATAACAGTCAGTTATCATATATCATAAATACTTGTTCTGAAAGACTAAGCAAAAAAATTTTTAAAAGCTCATTTGTTTTTTTAAAACGTGGATTATCATAATGATCCTTTGTGTTAAGCTAATAAACAAGAAGTACATTGCCTTGTGACCCCAAAGGTCATGGTGACACTCTCTAGTATTACTAATTACATTGCTGTCATTTACACAATAAGAGTTACACTCGAGTTCTTCTAATCTTATGTGAACCAATTTTAAAATTTGTCCCTGAGTTTCTAGCCTGCTTCCTCTTGTGTTTGCACAGACAGCACCCATGTTATTGTCCAGAAAAAACATAATCACATATTATTCTCTAATAAAGCAATATTGAACAAAGCAAGGATATTGTTAACCTTTATATATTTACAGTACTGTTATTATAAAATCTTATTTACAATTTCAAAACTGTTTTTACATAACGAGGAAAGACTGAATTGTCTGTTTTCTCTAGCTGTGATTCTTTACTATCACATATAAACACCATTTATCAGCTCCTTCTGTTTATGTTTTATGGTCTCTCCTGGGATTTTTTTTTACTTTACATTGTTGCATTACTTCTGTAAATGCTGCTGATGAATGAATATTCCATAACTATGAAGCACAAGTTGTCAGCATCACCTAGGATAAATTTTCAGATTGTCAGACTCTGCCAAGAACTGGTTTGGTTTTTAAGAGATTTTGAAATCATCCTGGTTTGCATTTATCCCATATGAAAGTACACCACTCGTTCTCTTGTAAAGTTTCAATTGGACACGGCCAAAAGTAACGGCAGAATTTTGAAGTCTTTTTCTGGTGAAGTGGGGAAGGACTGAAAGTAGGTGCCTGATTTTCTCACAGCTGTATGGGTATAAATCTGCTATGGGTCTGTTGATTTCAGCCATTCTGGATTTTTGGAACTTAATTGTACATAGATATAACTGGTGCACGTAGACATTTTCAGTCCATGCACACTCAAAGACCATGACATTCATCCACACGGACCAGGTTAATCCTGCAGAAAGTGACAGTAGCTCTGAACGGTGCTAAGCAAAGAAAGAAACCTGCACGCTGTAACTGAGTCCAGGTATACTTTGCAATGATTAGAAATGTCACTTTTCATAGCAAAGCCAGCACAACATTGAGACAGCTGGAGAGCGTAATCCAAATGCCTATGCACTCAAAACTCAATGGGGAGGAGGTGTGTGAGCACAAAGATGCTAGGATATACATGTCTCCACAAATGGGGAAATAAACAGATAAAGGGCTTGCTCTGGATTCAAGCTGGCACCTTTCCCCACTGCTTCAAGGTGGGGCATTTTTGAAATGACCTGCCCAGCTTATGCACTAAGTGGACCTTTCAAGATTTTAAATTAGGAAAGAATAGTTGTTGCCCACAAAAACCAAATAGAAGTCATGAGTGTATATCAGCAACCAGTGATGAAGAAATTCAGATCAAAAAGCCAGAGCAACCTACTACCAAAATAAATTAAATAAAACAAGTATTCTACTGCACAGTTTGATTTACAGCTGAGTAGAGAATATTTGTATGCCTAACTTTCCTAACTTTTCCTGTATTTTCTTTGGTACTGAATTTCAGTGCATGTCACAAAATCAAGGAACCAAAGATCACTAATAATATTATAAGTATTTTGTGAGAATATATGAGACACGTAAACCCAGCACCTTCTAGACGCCAGTGTGCAGGTAAGAAGAGGCTGCAGTTACAACATAGATTGAAAACAGAAATATATTCATTTCCAGTAGGGAAAAGCACTCTAGAATCAAGCAGCTTTATAAAAAATGCATTAATGGTTTTCAACAGCATGCTAAAAGCTGTTGGCTTAAACAGAAAACATTCATTAAAAATTTCTACAGAAAGCAATAGTTTACTATCCTAGCCACAGAAAAGTATTTCATTTGTAAATTAATAAGCTTTTATAATAGTTAGAGCTGATTGAATTGATACTTTAGCTCTATCAGCTGTTTACTCTTAAACTCTAGAAAATTTTCTACAAGGATTTATTTCTCCCTTTAACAAATACGAATGTGATATTGTTATACTACACAACAGTGGCTCTAGACCAAGCCCCACAGAGGTACAACGTACTTCCAGCTTCTGCCAAAATCCATGGGAGCTGGCTGATGGCAAATGTTACACTGAGCCCAGCAGGTTCCAGCCCACCCTCGCCTTTAATAAAACGCTAAGCGAGTAACTTCGATGAGTCATTTTGAAATGCCTGAAGTGATAGGAAGGGGAAGACTTTCACTGAGATATTTGCTGGTCACTGGGACAGAAATTACAAAGGATTCTGTCCATTAGTTTTTCAATACAGTGTTCAATAGCAGTAGGAAATTAATGGTGTAACAGTGGCATCACATTGGGGAAACTTATGATGCGGACAATAGCCCTTCCAATAAAAGGGCTTTTGATTTTCTGTGTGTCAAACTGTTTTAATATTAGGGAATTTCTAGGTCAATGAAGGGTTAATGTAGCACCATAAATCATATCCAAACAAGAGCCCTTAACTGCCTATGTCAAAGTAGTATTCTACTAAGGTCAAAAAAGCATTAAGAGAAAAAAAGGAAAAACACACAAAAGTAGGTAGCAAAAGCAATGCAGAGCCACATCCATTCTGCTGCCCCAAAACTGACATTGACACAGCATACTAAAGAGAGTGAGTAATAGGTGAATTAGAAATTAATGATTCCTCTGCTATGTAAATGGCAATTAAAGGACATGCCATGCTGCAGGCTCTGTCCTGAAACTCTTCTCCATTTGTTTGGATTGAAATTCATAGCGTATGTAAACGCTGGTATGTGTTTACTGAAACCAAGAAATCCAGACACAAGATACACAAAGATGTTCTTAAGTTTATATTTACAAATTCACCTTAAAAATAGAATTTCGGGGAAAAATGTTATGTAGCTAATTTCTTGGTATGAATAAATAATGGTTGCACAAAATAACACATTATACCTTCAACACAGCACAGTAGTAAAGCTCAATAATTTACATTGATTATAATCCTACACATCAAAGTGTTACTCTAACAAAGCAACGCAGTGGCTGCTATTTGTAAGTGCCTTCTGTCCTGCGAGGTGGTAGAAAGAGCTGTTTTCCTTTCATAGTGTCAAACCGTTAGGTTTTTATCTCATAGAAAACATCCCTTCATCTTCATTACATGAAAGTGCAATTAATAAAATGACAAATTCAATAAAGAATAGAAGGGTTGCAATAAAGGAATGCATTTGTTGTTTTGTTCATGTTTTTAGTTTAGAATGGCTACATATATCACGTAAGGCACCGAGAGAAGGCTTTTGGAGCAAAAGAATCCTTTAGGGACACTGGCAAACAGGAGAAGATCAGAGTCCAATACTGTTTTACTACTGAAGTAGTAAGATCTACTTAAATAAAAATTCCAGTCCAGCTGTGGAAGTTACTGTACCTTGTAGTCAGTCTAAGAAAAGAATGATTCAGAACTGGGTAAACTTCGACACATTTGTCATTCAAAATCTGCAAATTCCTGCAATATTCTGTGCTAGCATGTGAAACAAATGGGCTTCTGGGAGGGAAAGCTGCATTGACAAACTCAGCAAAGAGCAATTTTCTGTCATTTAATGAAGGATGGAGGGAGGCCTTGATAAAGTACCCACTCATTACAAGTTTGTTTTTGTGTGTATGTCTGTGTGTGAGACAGAGAGAATGTGTGTATGTTGATGAAAGGGTAATCTCACTAGTTCAATCTTCTCAGACAAGTTAGACTTGCTAAAAGCACTCTTTATTTTCTTTTAAATTCAGTTAAACACACTTTAACATACATACTATCTGCATGCTGTCATTTTCTTTCTGCTAATTGATGCACAATGTTTATCCCTGCTCATATGTTGTCTCTTTTTTTTCTGAAATGCACCAGTCAATTGACCAAACCTTTGCTCCCTCCTTAGTGTATATGAAATATTATACAACTGGGGGGTGTGTGGGGGGGGAATTATAGTTCCATACATATTGCATATGGAGGAATATTTTATAAACACTTGCTTGTTACGGTCAGTTTTAAGAACCAGGCAATTCTGTACTGCATATCGTCTTACATCACCTCTGAAAATAAACTGACAATTACCTGGTTTTGTCCTCTGCTTAATACAGAAAGCAGAATAAACAGATTATTGACTACTGTCATCAATTCAGCTTTGTTGTTTAGAATGTGTGTAGGTGGGCTGTCATTTAACTTGGAAGAAATTAGTAAAGCATGTATTTAGAAATACTCATATATTGTGAGTGGGTGCACATTGTTCCTTCATAACTTGTGGTCCTCAATGACCAACTATAGCTTCAAATCAGTGAACCAGTGTTCATAAGGCTGAGTACATGAAGCCATAGCGGAGCAAGGGATTTGGTGGTCAATAGGTGGCAAATAAAATATGTGGCCCAATGCCATGCACTGCTGGCTGGTTTTCCTTATGAAATTAAGTTTTTAATTTTTAACGTTATTTAAAAGGAACTGCATTTATAGCAAGCAAGATGCATCCCACCTAAAACATATCTCATACAACTCCTTATTTTATTCCTGGGGGTGAAAACTATTTCTCAGGTTTGGGGTAAAATATAATTAACTATTTGTACTGACACAAATTAAGACTACATAGGTAAGACTTGTACCACAGCCTATTTATATCTACCTCAGATTTTAAGACATTTGAAGAGCATCCCAAGGAGCAAGTCTAAGGCTCCCTGAACAAGGTCCTAATTCTGCTAAAGTCAATGAGGTAGCTACACAGCCAGCTGGATTTTTTCATGGACTTCAGTAAAAATTTGTATCATCAGAAATCTCCATTTCTATACGGTATCTGATATAAGAAGAAACACATTAAATTATTTTTTCTGGTGACTAGAGTTACTCTAGCTGTTTTACGTCATGCAACACTTGTATTTGTGGTTAGCAAACAACCAGCTTGCTAACATCATTAACCATATGCTTGTACATAAATAAAGAGGTAATTTCGAAGAGGCTATGATGGTCTATGCTATATTAGGAAAAAAAAATAACCTAACATATAAAATAGTACTGGTTACAAGAGCACTTCAATTCATAAAATTGTACCTATATCAGAAAAATAAAATTTAAGGACAGTTGTTATTGATTACTGTTTCTATATTTTTTACGTGCACACATGCAATTATACACTTATAACATGTGCGTTCCAATTCTATACTTACCCACTGTTCCACTGCCCTTTTTCTTCTCTATTGATAGGAAATAAAACATCCGAGCCATTTTCTATAATGCTTGGTTTGGCATTGCATAACTGACATATGGACAGCATTTATTTCCCCACACATAGAAATTGTTTACTACATAGTTGTTTATTTGATGCCTTAAAACATAGAACATTAGAACTTTTTAAGAAAGTACATTTTTTGGTGTTAGAGTAATGATAAGATTTCATACTGGTGCTCTAAAGGTGTATAATATTGTGTTCTATAACCCACATTTTTTAGAACTATTTCAATATCTTAGCTAGTAATTCATTTCAAAAACATATTCCAAGCATACGTCTCAATATATATGGTGAGTCTGTGCTGGTTTTGGCTGAGATAAAGTAAATTATTTCACAGTAGCTGGTATGGAGCTATGTTTTGGGTTTTTGCTGGAAACAGTGTTGATAACACAGCGTTGCTTTAGTTATTGCTGAGCAGTGTTTACACTGGCATCAAGGCCTTTTCTGTTTCTCACACTACCGCAGTGAATAGGCTGCGGGTACAAAAGAAGCTGGGAGGGAGCACGGCCAGGGCAGCTGATTCCAACTGACCAACAGGATATTCCATACCATATGATTCGTGCTCAGCAATTAAAAGCTGGTGGAAGAAAAAGGAGGGGGGACATTCAAAGTGATGGCATTTGTCTTCCCAAGTTACACACAATGGAGTCCTGCTTTCCTGGAAATGGCTGAGCATCTCCCTGCTGATGGAAAAGTAGTGAATTAATTCCTTGTTTTATTTGTTTGTGTGTGTGGCTTTTGCTTAACCTATTAAATAACTTTTGTCAGCCCACAAGTTTTCTCACTTTTACTCTTCTAGTTCTCTCCAGCACCCTAGAAGGGGAAGATGAGTGATCAGCTCCACGGTGCTTAGCTGCTGGCTGGGGTCACAAGCCATGACAGCCTTAAAAAGATAAATTATCTCAGATATCTACTTCAAAAAATGTGCAAAACATTTTTTTTAAAAAATCCTTAACATGTAAGGCTTACAATGTTTCCATCCAGGGGCCAAACCCATGATGTTCCAATACTTCTGAGAAGACCAGTATTAGTGCTTATTAAGCAAAGCAGCCCAGATGTTTGACATGGAAGCATTGTATTAAATAATTCAAGCTCGTATCATTTCCCAAAATTGAGAGCCAGCGAGACATTACACTTTCTGGGTCAACTCAGCATTTGCTTGTAAAACAGTCATAAATCTGCTTTTGCTGGCCAGGTACACCACACTTGCAACTACTTTGTATTGTTGAAAGACATATTGGATCCATACAGGACTCGTTCCTTTCCTCAAATTTTTGTGCTGATAGAACTCTCCTGTGCAGCACTTGAACATAAATTAATTCGTATCTTCTTAAACTTGTGCTTTGTAAATAAGATAACACATTCTAACGGGTCTTTTAGCTTGTAGGCAAATGCATGATTTCACAGCAGAGACCAAGAAAGCTTCATGGAAATTTCAAATTAACATCTTTAATTTATATAACTAAAAGAAAAAAAAAAGATTTCAGGGTTTTTTTTCTTTGTGTTGAATGGAGTACACAGACCCTCAAACAGTCAAAAAAAATTACTACAAAACAAACAACGCAAAAATACTCCTCAAAAAACCCACCCAACCTCTCAGATCTCAAGCCTCACTGACTGCAGTCTAATCAAGTCTGCATAGATAAAATTCACCCCTATATATAACCAGTTTTAACACATAACTTCATAAAAACATTTGCACAGAATTGTTGCTTCAGTTAGTAGCCAGTATGCACTCTAAGAATACGTTCGTGCTGTACACCCTCATTGAAGACAGCGTGGAGAATCATTCCCTCATTTAAGTACTGGATAATGCTCACTGAATGAGACAAGAAGCACTCGAAACAAAAAATACCCACAACCTATAATGCACAAAAGTGAAAATAAGCCCCTAATGTTACTGCTTCCTTCCCGAGTATCAGTTTAAATAGCACTTTCCTAGAAGCACTTCATTACACCTGTTTAGAAAACACTTTTTTGCTTAGGTATTTCCCCATCTACTGATTTGGAATGAAAATATAAAATAAAAACAAGGAACTAATAACATAATACAATCAAGTACTGCAAAAATTAAATATATTTCATAACAGAAAAATTGCAGCAACTTTTCAACCTTTTAACAATCTTCCAAAGAATCCTTGATTTCTAAATGATAACAATGGCTGTATAATCAGGACCTAAATAGTACATACAATAAGAGCATGTGTTTACGTATTGTGTCCTTTAATGAGCAGAGGTTGCTTTCAAGAGGCAGACTTCCAAAAAAATTAAAAAGAACTTAGATTTCCCATCTCTTTGTTTTCACATAACCCAGATTTTGGTTTAAAGATTTTGCTTGTGTTCATGTATTTTTTGTTGTTGCCCATTACAGACTGAACCACATCCCTCTACAGAATATCCATGTTGTTGTGCAGTGTAGAGGACTAGGTTAGCACCTGGAACTTCTGTCCCAGCGGCTCAGTCCAGGATCACACAGACCACAAGCCTTGGTATCATTTCCACTGTTACAAATCTGGATTTGTCTGGTCAAAGGTTAAGGCAGCATTAGTTAAATTTTTCACTAGCCATGGTTAATTGGATCATAGCAGCCACTGGGAAGTTAAAAATAGTGAGATATGTGGCTGAAGTCTCCTTCTTCCAGAAACACTAAACACAATATTTTGCTGTCTTGAAATTAACTCTATTCCCATACAGGAAAAATCATGAGTGTCCTGGTTGAACTTGTATACCTGCTTCTTTCCATAACTACCAAAGGTACAAAACCAGCTAAAAAATCCAGAGAACTTTTCTCTAGTTCAATGAGAAAGGTCTCCTCCTACTCACACTGATATACTCTAAATGGTTTGCAATGGTATATATATATCTTATATTCAACCTTTGAGATATGTAATAGCAACAGAACAAAAAACTTCCCAAATTCCTGATAAAGATGATTGATGTTTGGATAATCTCCACATTATTATTTTTTTAATGTTGTCCCAAATATATCTCTTTTTTTTTTCTCCCCCCCCCAAAAAAAACTTGCTTGCAAATGATCTTTCCTGCATTTGAAATGGAAAATCAGATTTATGGAACTGAAACTAACAGGTCCTGTTTCTGTGCTTGTGCAAATACCAGTCTGATCAGAATATAGTATATTATTGGATTTTTAATTTTCTTTTGAGAAGACCAAGCTATGTTAAGCAGCCTTTAGCAAGCTGTCACAGATGAGACCAATAAGCACATCCTGACTTAACACACATCAGGGGTTGCCAAGGATACACTGTCAGGGGACTAAGGTCAGGAGTCAAACTGACCAATATTGAGTAAATTACATTGGTTAGAATGATTCCCCCTGAGCTAGTAATGATATGGCATGCACATAGTTTTGCTCTGCAGACTGATAAATACTGTATTTGAAGGCTAAACAAGGAACAAAGCATGGAAAAATGATTCTCTCTAGACTGCTATAAACATTCATTCACATTATCTTGAGATTAAAACAATAGTATCATTGAAATTAACTCTATTCCTTTCCCAAAGAAACAAAAGGACTGAGGCTTTTCACTTCAACAAACAAAACAAGCAATAAGCTAAAATAACTGGAAAGGGCAACATAGGCAAAAGGGATCAAATCACTTTTCATATTGCGTACCTTGTACAGTCCTCTATTGATATGAGAGGTATTACAAAATCATTACTAAAGAGAACTGTTCATGACATCTTGCAATAGATAGCACAATAATCTTCCTTATTTCCCCCCAAAAATTAAAAATGCTATTTTTTTCCTCCCAATCATGAGTTATCTGTATGAAACAGTAAAAATTGGGTCCCAGATTTAAAATTATCCTGATTTTCTGGATGCTTTTGAATTGAAAGTGCTGTATAATGCTTGAACTCTACTAGAAAACCTTATGACAAATTCACTGTGCAGCAAATGAAATACACTGGCCTCATGTAGTGTTTGAATAGACTTTAGACAAGGTCCATCGGCAACTGAAAGCACAAGCATCAGAAAGAATCTGACGCTAACCAGCCAACATATTACTCAAGAGCCATTCCTAATTTCTTTGAGGTCCAATGAATGACAGCATTTGATTAAGATCAGCAAAGTTCAAATTTACATTTAGAACAGAAGTATGCAATTGTGACATACTTCAAAATCTAAATTCTTCCTGCTCATTTCTTGTATTGTTTTTCTTATAAATTGTTCTAAGAATTTCAAACAAATATTACGGAAAAGTATTTGGCTTCTTTTTTCCATTTCTTTAGTCCATATTTTCCTTTCAGAATCCTCATTTCTATCCTTTTTAAAGCTGTTTGTTTTTTTTTCTATTATTAGCTGAGTATCCTTTTCAAGACCATATTTACTTTTTTCTCTTCTTCTTTCTTTCTTTCTTTTCTTTCTTTCTTTGTTCTTTCTTTCTTTTCTTTTCTTTCTTTTTCTTTCTTTCTTTCTTTCTCTTTCTTTCTCTTCTTCCTTTCTTCCTTTCTTCCTTTCCTTTCTTTCTTTCTTTCTTTCTTTCATTTCTTTCTTTTCTTTCTTTCTTTCTTTTCTTTTCTTTCTTTCTTTTCTTTCTTTCTTTCTTTCTTTCTTTCTTTTCTTTCTTTCTTTCTTTCTTTCTTTCTTTCTTTCTTTCCTTCTTTCTTTCTTCTTCTTCCTTCCTTCCTTCCTCCTTCTTCCTTCCTTCCTTCCTTCCTTCCTTCCTTCCTTCCTTCCTTCCTTCCTTCCTTCCTTCCTTCCTTCCTTCCTTCCTTCCTTTCTTCCTTTCCTTCTTTCCCTCTCTCTCTCTCTCTCTCCTTAATGCTTTTCCCCTGCCTGATCATCACTGCCAGTGAGCACAGACAGCAAATCTTCTTTCCACCTTCCATATCTGTGACTCCAAACCTACAGATTTAGTATCTTTCAAAAACAAGGTGCTTTAAGCTCTGCCAACAACACTTTAAAAATTGCTCTTGTCCCCTGTATGATGATTTCTGTCCACCAATGGTTATATAATATTTACATATACATGCACATATCATTGTTTGCTACCAAACACTCGGTACCATATTGTGAACAGATTTCTCCATTAACCTCCTGTCAGAAAATAACATAACCTCTTTTTCTCACAAATGCAAACGGTTTCAGATCCTGTCTCTCCTCTTCTGTCACTGATTGGGTGCTGTGCTTTGAAGATAAACTTTACTGAGGAAATATAGAAAAGAGGCTGCTGCTCAAAGGATTTACGCTGTTAGTGCTCATTTGTTTTATAACAGTAGTCATAAGTACTTTAAGGAAAGCTTACTGAACAACTCTACTAACTACTTATCCCTTTCAAATCTGATTCGTACCTCTGATGTACTAAACACAGGAAATGAAAGCTGGAAGCTTTGTCATGGACAAGGTGAATCCTGGTGTATCCACTTCCCTCACACCATATTTTTGGCCTCAGTAGAAATCTACCAACCAACTAAGCTGTCCAAAAGCCTACTGGGGAGGAAGGAAAGAGTAGCATGGGATGACTGTGTGGTGTGTAGGTGAATCTGTGATCCAGATTCTGTAGCTGTGGAAAGCTATGGCCACTAATTTTTGGCTGAGGAAAAAGCCCATGGCATCAGTTCTTTTGCTTTCCAAGGAAGACTTCCACAGTGCACTTAAATGTATTCTTCCAAGAACAGTAAAACAAAAAAATAACCTCTTTTCTAGGAAAGCTCTGTTTTCCTTGGAGTTTGAGCAAGGGAATTTTTTCTACCTTCAGTTAATAGAATTATATTAAAAAACAGTGGATATAATATATAAAAATTACCAAGCGGTATCATTGTAGAAGAACTGCAGAAGTATTGCAGCCATAGAGAACCATAAAGCTAAAAGATGCCAGGTGCAAAAGGAATAACTATAGCTTTCCTTGGATTTTAAAGGAATGCACAACAGTTACTTTAGCACTGAAAAATTAAGAAGTTAAAATTTATAGGAGGTAAAAACTATGACAATGAAAGAAAGTAAAGAATAAGATCTCAGTCTACAGAAGAGCAGAGTTGGGCTGTTGGCTCTTGGGACTGAATAGGTGTGCGAGTGGTTACTGCCCCTGTCTATCCAGCAATGCATTTCCTGAAACTAGGAAGTTTGTTTTTCCTTACTACCCTTTATCAGTTAGGCTGGTACATCTATGGCAGATTGTTGTAACGCCTGTCCCAAACTAAATGCTTAAATGAAAATACCTAATGCATGTTTAATGGTGGGAAGTTTGACAACATGACTGTTTCTATCTTCTGAAATACCTGTACTATAGGTAGTGAGATTAGGGAGAAATAAATATTACTCTAATACCTACTTAATTCAGTGTTTCAGGAGAGCTGTCACAGAACTACATACCAAATGTTATCTATAGTTCATCTTTTGCAGGACCAATTGTGCAAGTTAGAAAGTCCATTGCACAGAGAAAGGTACTTTACATTGTTTCATGAACTGAGCCCTGACTGATTATTTTAAGTACACTTGTTTTAGTCACATCCTACAGTGATTACATTGTAATTTCACTGTTGATATCAATAGAGATGGTGACTTATGAGTGAGGTACTAAACTTATTCCACAGCAAATAATGACTGAGATTATTAATACATCACAGCTCCATTCATACAAAGAAGGCTAATTCTTTATAAAGTGCTCTATTTAAACTACAATTAGTTTATTCATGCTCTGGCAGCAGGATATATTGTTCTAAGAACTGTAGTAAGATCTTCACTCAAGATTTAAACTGTTGCAAACAACTCCCTTTACACTTCAAGCTTGCACCACTGTTCGTTTGTAATGCATGGCTCATCTCAGATAATGATGCTAAGGTCTCATTTCTCTGAAAAAGACAAGTGCAAAAGAAAGAAGACTGAAGAGAGTTACTCTATTCAAATGTCTTGAATTTTATGAGGGCATTGTTTTGCTAGAGGCTCTATCTAGAAGTTAATTCTGTTAATGTGAAGGAATAATGTGAGCAAACTACTGCTCACAGAAAAACAATATGAAAAAATGATATAGTACAATCATTGCTGTCTATGCAAATATAAATTCATTATCATCTGCCAGTTTAAAAAAAAAAATATTAGTTGCCTTGCACTTTTTCTGCTCATCTACTATGAGCATCTAAGAATCTGCACACCAAATTGTTTTGACTTATTCAGTACGTACACAGCTCTATCTTTGATCAACAAGACTTAATAGAATAACTGTTTCCTTTACAAAGAGACTGCAAAGCAAATATGACCAAATCAAAATGGAAACCATTTATGAGTCTGCCTAAACCTATAGAGACTGCATGAAGAACAAAGCAGAAGCTTGTTGTCTTTCCAGCTTATTCTTTTGCGATAATCTCTAAAATCAAATTCTATATTCCCATTTTGCCCTTTTTTTAAAAAAAAGAATATTTAAACAGGTCCACAAAAGCATTACACACAAGGAGCTAAAGTATTGATCCAAATACTGTGTAATTATCTTTTTCATATTGTTATTTTGGAAATTTTCTAAAAAATGGGAAAGATAATACTTGACAGAATTGATGCTTTGAAGGGATAAAGTCAATATTAGCCAATAAAGGACAGTATTTTCAAACTAGTTGAGCCATCTTAGGTAGTTACATTAGTTGTTTAAAAGACCAATTAAAAAAATATCATTCACCGTAAAGGAGAATTACACTTTTAACAGCTTCCTAGTGTATTACCAAAACCAGTAGAATCTTCTAAAATCTACCAATTTAAGGCCTCATTAACTTATGTAATAACTTGCATGATGAATTTACAATGCTGTAGTTAAAGGTCAACATGCATTTAGCATAAATGATTAAAAAACATTCTATAAGAAGCACCACTCTCCCTTACATAGTTACAGCTAACTTAGGTGTTGCACTCGAAGTAGAGACTCAAGCTAATTTTTATATAAAAAAATTCTAAAATGATGCACCCTTAAATTTCAGAACGATTTATTTTGGATTGTACAAGTAAATTGATGATTTTAAGATAGTATAAATTAAAACTGGAGCTTTTAAGAAATGCAACAGCTGCTTTTTCTTCACAGGAACAGAATCACTAAACAACATAAATTTTTCAAAATTCATGGATGCCAAGGGTTTTCAAATTACTGGCCATTTTACCCATTACTTTTGTAAGAAAATTTAATCTTTGAGGGCACTGGCTGAGTGAAATGAAAATGGGGGCGGGGGACTCTGCAGAAAAAAAAAATTCTATTGAGAAAAGAGATAGCAAAGGAAAACAGAGCTGTGGATACATCAAGGGCAGGCTGAATGAAGAAACCTGGATTCATGTTTCTCATTTGTCTTTCTGCTTTTTAGCATTGCTCTGGCAATAAAGGAGAAGTAAAGACAATTTAGCTGGCTGATATCCTTTGGTTCTTAAGATCATTCAGAGAGAAGCAGGACAGACAGAACCTCCGTGGTTACTGAGGTAACCATGTCAACTATTTTGGCTGTTCAGAATAACATTACTACAGATAAACTGACTTGATGAAGAAAAGAGGATTAATATTTTTTCTGAAATGCCACTTGTGAGACCACTTCATGGATGTCATGTCCAGAATGGATTCCCCAGTTTATAAAAAACAGGGTCATACTGGAGGGAGTAAGGCCAGTGGAGGGCCATTGAGGCAGTCAGGGAACCTGAAAGGATGAGGGATATGGATGGGCTTGTGGAGAAGGGTCAGGGGAGACCATCACTGTCTATCACTCTCAAAAGGGAGAGTCCAGAGAAGGTGATCAACTTAGAACATCACTTAAAGGAAATGTATTATTTCCTTGTTCTGTTCTTCAACTTCTCTAAGTTTTTTCAGCAGTTAACATGTAATTATTATCTTTTATTAGACCCAGGTACTTTGATACATTATGACTGATGCTCCTAAGCCTGTATTTTATTTTCTCTTAAACTCATAAATGTCTTTTTCAGGACTTCAACAGAAATGACACTATAAAATTATAAAATAACAGAAAATAAAACATATAGCATCTAATTCACTAGAAACATATAAACAACATTACATTTTTATTTAAAACAAAACCCATGAAACTCAGAGAGAACACCTATGATGCTTTAGGATTTCATATCTTACTTAGGGACATGTCTTGATTAAAGTCATGTCCAAGACTGTAAGGGCCCGCATCAAACTCTTAACAAACTATCTACAGACTGTAAGAGTCAGTTCAACCTCATGGCAACCTATTTTTTGCACTGTTGAAACCAATCTCTTCACATTACTTCAGAAGAGATATTTCTTGATGATTGAAAAAAAAATTCTGGCAAGAAAGAGAGGAAGTACAATGTATCATATACTTACAGTACTTCCTGTCAGTTGCTATATACACGTGTTTAGATAATTTCCTTGGGGTGGGGAATTTTTCAAGTATTAGGTTTTTTTTTTTATACACACACATATTTTCTTCCTAAACTGAAAGGAAGCCTTGTAATCTTCCATACTGTGTCTATGCTTTTTCACCTCACAGTTAGGCAAGCTATTAATTTCTTGAGTAAAGGGGATATTTACAGCAGCTTGGCAGAGAGATGTCTCAGCAGCAGGCAAAAAACCCGAATACTTGCCTAAAAAAGTGTCAAAATGTGGATGTGCCTCCAATAATTTAAAAAATAGAAGGTGATAAGTTGAAAATGTCAGGTAATTGGCAGACAGATAGAAAGTTAAACTGTGTCCTCAGTGAAGAAAATTAACCAGCAGCTGCCAGCAGAGGCCCCAAGGTCATCTGAATGTCAGAATCAAGTAAGGGCCAATCATTCAGAAGGGGTTCGCTGCTGATATTTGCCCTCTCTGGTCATTTTCAGATCTCCCAGGAACTGCCCTGAACTACTGCCAACATGTGTTCATTTCTAAAAATTACACAGATTGTGATTTATTACCCATCACGCTACAAAAATCCATTGTGAATTAAATCAGCCCTTTGTTTAAATTGCTACTCTGCAATACGTATCATATCATCATAAATGACATTGAAGTTATAATCTACAGTAGTCTGCTTCAGCCACTGATAAGGCTCCACCAAGGGACGATCAATACTTACTATTCATTTTTGAAATTATCTTCACATTGATCCCTGAACAAGCGCCAGCAACGCAGAGGCACAGTGGCTTTAATACAATAATTATATAAAGGTTTACAGGCTCATCCTCCCAGCCAATAAAAGCTGTCAGCTGGCAGGGACAGTTACAATCCCATAATCCATCAAAATGCTGTTCTCTGACCTATGGGCTTCTGGGCTTTCGGTAGACCTCGATAAACATGCTTATAGAGGAGAGAATAGCAACAAACAGTAGCAAGCAAAAGCATCAGATTCATATTGCCGATTACAAAAAAATATCTCTTATAGCACATCACCCTTTTTATCAGAGCAACAAAGAGGTGGTTTTTTATTGTAATTCACCAAAGAGTGACTGGATAAGTGTGTGTATTCTCGCACAAATTCGGTCTGCTCTTTTCAGCAGGTGACTTTGGATCAAATTATAAACTATAATGAAGTAAGCTCATGGAGCTAGTATCAGATATAGCTGATTTAGAGAGGAACAGCTAAGCACTTTATACAGAGAAAAATAAGACTACTGAAAGTCTGAAACTAAAATAGAGAGAATCTAAGAATAAAAGGATGCTACTATCCATGGGCAAATGAAAATCTGGATTAAGTGGATTGTGACAGACTCTATAGCATTCAGCCAAGATACGAAGCTATTTTTTGTATGTGTGAATTTGTATTTTCACACAGATGGGGCTAAACAAATCGGTTTATTTATTACTTGAGCTATACAAGTTCAATTTTTGCATATCAATTGAAGCTGCGTAAAAGAGGGGAGCAGTTATTTTATAAAGAAAGCATTTGGTGAAACTGTAAAGATTTACTTGAGCTATGTACTCTCAATGATTCCAGAATAAAAATAAGGTAACATGCATTTGCAGCACAAGGTTTAAGGAAAAAGAAGGCAGAGAAGAAAATTTAAGATATGGAACAAACAAACAAACAAATTAAAAAGAGCGAGAGAAAAGAACAGGAACTGGTACAATGCTGGAATACTTAATGATGTATAACATCAACACTGCTTCTTGTATTATTGTCTACCACATCAGTTATACCCCTCCTTTACTGAGGCACAATTTGTGTTTCAAGTTTGTCCTTTAAATGCCTTATTTGACATACAAGAACACTGCTTAACAGCTCTCCATCTGTTTCTGGGGTTTTTTTTGCCATCAGAAATTATTTTTAAAAGATAAGAAAGCATTCCCCTGATGCAATTCTAATGTTTGGTAAGGGGAAAAGAAAATCTGAATTTTCAAGTTTGCAGCATTACGTGAAGCTCTTTTAAGAAAGAGATACAATTTCTAGGGAACTTTTCCTGGTTATTTCTATGGTCTGGAAATTTTTTGTTTTGTTTCCAAACAATGCAGAAGACATCCCACTATGGTATTATTTGACTTAAATCCATATCTAGGTGCAACAAGTGGTATTTACCAGCTGCAAACCTGGTCTGTGACTTGACTTTCAAAGCTTGACTTTCAAACACATTAAACATTTTTAATGTCAACAAAACAGAGGCACAAAGCTGAAGATAAGTACAAGCTAAGAAGGAATACAGTAGCATTTACAACTTCTTAATTCAGACCCTAGTGTTTACACTAAGGATTTGATAAAGCAAAATTCTTAGAAAAGAAAGTTATCTTTTTCTTTCTTTTCTTTTTGTGTATGTATGTGTTTGCGATCAGCAGTAAAATGATTTTATTTTTTTTTTCCTTACCTACAGAAATTATTGTTGCTCAGTTGAAATATGGTTTAAGTCATAACATTCCTCCTCTGAAGTACTACTTTCTTCTAATCTTTTCAAAGACTAATATATGTGTATGCTTGAATCATACAAAAAGTCTTTCTCCAATGATAGTGGTAAAAAATGGAACAGCTGCCATTCATTAACATGCAACAGTAACCAAAGTAATGTGCAATAAAAACAGATATCTTCACAATAAAAAAGTGTGCAGTGGCCCTGGTGAGGGCAAGTGTGTTGCCCCGATTCTATAACAACTTCCATATATGCAAACCTTGATGGCCTATTGATAAGTACTCATTTTCCTCTTGGATCTTATAAAGACGCAAACAAAAGTAGTGTTTTCCTATGTGATCTTGGAGAGTGCATCAGCTTGTTCTTCTAAGCACAAAGCATCGTGTATTTTCAAAAAAACTGTCCCATGCAGAATGACTCTCAAACACCAAGCTAATTGTACAAAAATGACTACAGCAATATCCATAGCCTTCACTGATGACTTACACTTGGGTATTAATGTTAGTATGGGTTAAATCTTGCACAAGATTACCTATAATTGCCAAATTACTCCCTTCGAAAAGTTGGTGATCTCACATTAGTCATAAACCTTGGATGACACCTGGATTACCCCATTCCTTTCAGTGAGTTTGCACAGGTAAGATTGATTAACACTCTAATTGAGAATTAATAAATACTCCAGTTAATGACAGTTATAGAATTTCCATTGTTCCTTATTGATTACACTGGCTTTGCAGGCTGGCAGTAGACCATGAAAGAAAAACTACCATGCCTACAAATAAAACATTCTCTTTCCAATTCTTACACATTTTCATAAAACATACAACATATAAAGAAAATACAGAAAACTATTACTGCACTAATAAAAATTAATTCTAACTCATACATAACTTTGATTCCAGGCTTGGACTCCCTCTCCTATCAACAACCTCTTCCCATTTCTGCAGCAACTCAACCTGTATGCAGGAATTGAAAACCTACATTAAGTCAATGCTCCCTCCCCCCGCCAATGCAGGATTCTTCCCCACAGCGCATGCAGGCAATAACATGCCTAAAGAAGGACAAATTATAAAATCAACCCACCATAATTTGGGATTTGTCATCCAGTTATGTGAAAAGACTGGAGTAATTTGCCAACATAAAGATGGTTCATACAGTGTACTGTCGACAGCTAGTATTGTAATGATAATGAAGCTCTCTCTGTAGAACAGACACAGATGCATAAAGTGGTTTTTGAATCTGATATTAGCAACAGACACTCAAAACAAAATTGAAATATTCTTATACATTTAAAGCATTAATATAAATAAGTCTTTAGGAACACAAATGCTTGAAGCTTCAACTCCAGTAGTGGTTTTTTTCAAAAGAGACAGTAAAACTTTGCTTTTTGCTAAGGCTGCTTCAGACAAAAGGGGTTTGCGTGAAATCTGAGAATCCAAAACCGACTAGTTTGGACATTTTGAGGTTATGGCATGATGGCACCATACCGATATTTTGAACTGCTACATCTGAACATGGTGTAAAAATATTCAACGTTTCAGAAAGAGAGACACGAGGAAGGGTCAGCTGAAAAAGTAAGTCAAACTAGATATACCAGAGCAGACACATCTTTGGTTTAACCCCATCAAGGCTCTTAGAATATGCTATGTGCCAAATGGGAGATTAATCACCAGCTTAATAGACCTTTCAAGTATCATTGCGCTACATGAACAGACATAATAATATAAAAAATAGTATAGACTTATCTTTGGCATACTAAATAGGATAACATCAGCTCATGCTTTGGGGTATTATTTCTAAAATAGATGCAAATAAAACAATATTTTATAATACACTGTTAGAGGAGATAATGGATGAATTCATTGATGAATAAATACTCATAGTGCATAATTGTTATTTTCAAGTTACAGATCCTAAATGGCTAGCATTTGCATATCCGTATAGAATAGTGAGTCTCTTCTGACATGATGATATCATCTCCTACAACCAATAACTGAAATTTACATTTAGATAAAAAAAGACAGGACAGAAAACTATTTCATCATTAACAGAGCTATCATAGCAAGTACATATGGCAACTGGAAGTTCAAGAGAAAATAGAACAGTCTAGAGACAGATTTTTAACATAAAGAAGAGGTAACTGTCAAAGTCCTAACATGAAACCAATACAAGAGGAAGAAAAAAAGGTGAAGATCTGCACAGGAGAAAGAATTATTCTGTCAGAGATAGCAGAATGATCAAGAAAAATAAATTAGGTCCTCCATAATGTAGATAAACAGGTGTGGCTTTTGCAAAGGGAATATACTGCCATCTGTTAAGTGAAAGCCATGTTTTAATGGTTTGCAGCAAGACTTTAAGTAATTTAGTGAGTAGAGTAGAGTTAGTAGCAGAGTTTAATTTGCTTATGGAAGGACAAAAAGATGAAGTTGCATCATTAGAAGCAGATAATTAAGAAAAAGGCAAAAAACAGGTGAGGCTGGAAATATGATTTTAAAAAGCTAAAGTTCACCTAAAATGCTGGCCTTTTGTTTTGTTTTTAATGAACAATCAAGAAAGAGAAGAATATTGTACTGGGAAAAGAGTTTTGGTGAATTGTTGGAAGATAAGAGCAGAATCATAGCTGGACCTCAGCAGCAGGACATTGCAGAAGTGGCCTGACAAGAGATTATCCTCCTTACCTTCTTCATCCTTCTTGCTCAGACTGGGCTTCTGCTTTAAACTACTGTCATACATTTTTATATGTGGTACAAGTAAGTGGACTGCGATTATATGTGGTCATTATATGTGGTACAGCTATCTGGGATTCTGCCAAGTAGGTTTAAAACCACGAAAACACAGTGTGCTTGGAGGATCTTCTGGTAAAGACTACAAACTGGTACAATTCTGTAACAATGAAAAAGAAGAAAATTGATCTTCATCTGTTAGCAAGAACAGGAGATATGTAATCAGCAAGACAGTAATTAAGGCAAAATCCCCATATTGTTCACAAACTGCCCAAGGAGGGTTAATCCATCTTGGAGATGTTTCGTTTTGGGAAGAAAAAATATTAGAGTTACAAGTGGAGGAAGTAGAATACATTTTTATGCATATCCAGTGTAAATCTACCCAGGATTCAACCTATGCTGGAGGTAGAAATGGAAAGGTATTCAAGGGAGGAACAGTCCAAAGCATGGGAGCGAGGTGGTAAAGGGGTGAGAACTGACAATGGCTTTTGAAGGTAGGTGCAAACAACTTGGGGGGGAATAGTCATGCAAGTCCTGCCATTCTTTATAATTTCCAGATAAATTATTTGTTGCCTTCCTCCATATCCAGGACTAGAAGAGACTATGATTTATGGATCAAGGCAGCAGTCCTTGAGATATGCGGCAGAATTGGAAATTATACTGTAAAGTACTATTGGTGGGATAGCAGAAGATGAACAAGAACATGGCTTGAAGTCCTGTTTAAGGATGTCTAACTCTGTCTCCATGCATTTATTGTTTATTCAGATACTAGATCACGTATTCTGTGCATGTAAGAGGCAGAAACATATACAGAAGGTTCCACTTAGGCAAAATTATTTGGTATAAATATTAAGAAAAATGCAATCTTTATCCCCAACTACCATCTTCCATACGGATTTTTAAAACTTTAAGGGTATTATTCACCTAGTACATATGAAAAGTCTGTATATATACACCGTAAAATTTTAAAAAATATCAAAGTACCTCTGAATATTGAGCAGTTCCTGCAGTGACGTCTGTTTTGTCCATGGTGATAACTGAAAAGTGATCTCTGTCTTTATTCTTGGCCTACATGCTTTTCAATCTTATTTTTTCCTCCTGTCCTATTGAGGAGGGGGAGTGGGAGAGTGGCTATGTGGGCAACTTTAAGGCAGCCAGGGTTAATGCCACAGGCAGACAATGAGTGAACTTGTGAAATCATAGACCATAGTAAATTTAGACTTAGTAAATTAAGACTTAGTAAATTATGCTTGATGAAGAAAAAAATTTCGTCATTCAACATTAAGCAAATCTCAGTAACATAAAGTTTAATATTTAATTTCATATAAATTTCAGCTGGTAAAAAACAAACAGAGAGAAGTTATTGCCAGCATAGATCGTTTCCCTTGAATTTCTCTTGTGTAAATAAGCTGAATGACATTTAAATAAATTATTCTCAACAGTCCTGCAAGTTCCATCACCTACTGTGCCTCAAGAAATTTCAAAGGTACGATAAGACACTATTAGTAAGGTTTGGATAGGTCAGTTTATTGCATCTTTGTCAAGTATAGACTTCCTATAAGGGCTTGGTACTTTTAGTTGTTCAGTAGAAACGGGCTGGTACTAGATAGCTTTTTTAGGAGATGTAAAGTTACAGGAGGTTTTCAGGAATCAATCTGATGGTCTTCCAAGTTAAAAACAGTGAAAGGATTTCCAGAAAGGCTGCAGAGATGTAAATACAGTTTAACTAAACAAAATCAGTACATCTGCCTCTGAATTAGGCATTTTGTAAATGCATTCACCACTGAAAGATTCCACAGAAGAGCAACCTAAAAAGTAGCAGTCGCCTGAAGGTCACATCTAAATAAAGTCCCAGCAGCACTGTGCAGAATTTTGCCCTGGAGATGTCTTGCACCAGTGTAGCACAAACCCTATTTCCTGGATTTGAATAAAGTACAATCGGTATCCTTGGATGCCTGTCACTGCAACACTATACCCTCACCTATATTCAAGATATTCTGTCTATAAATATCAATCACAATCATTTTTATTGCCATTATTACATTGATCCACAGTTTCCTATACACAGTTCTGACAACTGATTCAATACACAACTCTGTCTTAGGCACCCGAGAAAGAAAACCACTGTTGTTTTGCACCTTCTAAACCATAGAGTGGGATACCTACAATCAACAAAATGCTTACAGGAATTCCAAATTACTCACTCTAAAGCAAGAGTGCTTAGAGGTATGTAAAATGGCGCTGCCTAAATCTGATGAAAATATCACATGAAATCAAAACCTCAAATGCTAAGCTAATACTTTAACTATATTTATAGCAGAATGATACTCGAGTAATTCAATCTGTTGCTGCAGGACAAGCTCTTTCAGCAGCTCGTATTCCTATGAATAGGATGTGGAATCAGGAGAATACCTATTTGTAATTATAATTGCTATAATAATTTTAGAATTGCTAAAAAGGGAATTTACTACATAAATTTACTCAGTATTTCATAACTTAGTAAATTCCCTTTTCTTAATGTTATCTGAACTGAAATGCATTGTTTTCAGCATCCAAAAAGCTATCTCTTTTGGATGTTAAATTTTAATTAAAACAAAAATATGTTACGAAAATACTGAACAGTTTAGTAATATCCACGTCTTCTGACCCATGTGATTTAAATGGTGGGTAATTGTCACAAAGGTGTGTGCTGATTTACATACATTAGAAAGGAATTAGTTGGTCCTTTTCCTGCTGTAAAATGCTTTACATGACTGCAAGTACATGAAAAGTACTAGGGCTTTGTGGATACAATGTTTGGATACGAAGCAGTAGTGAAATGATAGTGTAAAGCCCCTATTGTAAGCTCTTGCCACGATCACTAGTGTGAGTGATTGTTCTCCTTATCTCTCTTCCTTTTTCACAGCCAGTTCTAGGGTATCCATTCATTCATTTCCAACCATGTTTTCATCCCATTTTGAGCTGACCTTTCTTCAATATCCATAACTAAAGCAATACATCACTTGCAGAGTGCTATCCAAGAAGCTGATTATGGAAAATTTGAAACAACACTGTATCCACTCCTTCTGTTTCAGTATTTAAAAATGTTTTATAAATATATAAAATGTTTAGAGGCCAAGAGTTCATTCTCCAAAGTTAATACTTTAAAACACATATTTTAAAGATTTTTCCAAAACAATTGGAGTAATGTATTGTTTGTGATGGGAGCAGTCAGGGGACATGATTGGCATGTAGACAGGAAAAAAAAAAAAGTGTGAATAAAGAGGTACACAAACTATAAAATGCACTTTCTTGTACAGGAGCTTTGCTGCTTGCAAGATTCAACAGTACTCTGCACAACATCAATGTCATGTCATCCATCCTTCACAGTCACGGAAATCCTTCTGCAATCTTGATATATCCACTTAGAACACTTGAAAGATGCTAACAAAAAATAAAGATTTCTCAAATTACTAAGGGATGAAAATCTGTTGAACAATTATTGTAGCCAGATAAACTGAAAATTGCTAATAAGTTATTTTTCTTAAGTGAAGTGATAGCCTTTATCCTATATGAAAAGAATTTAAAAATGTATATAGTAAAAAGTTGTTATGCAATATAACTTCAATGAAGAGATAGGAACTCTATTCTCCAAATTAGGATGTTAAGCAATATGAAATTATTTGTACAGGACTTTAGCAATCACAGTAATACACATGAGGAAAAACACATCTTGTTGCCAGTCTTTGGATTAAAGATTTCAAACATAGAGGGCTCCTTCCCAGAAACTGCATTTCTGAATACACGCAGACACCCCTCACTAATTTGTTATCTCAGCCATGTACAGGAGACTCAGTGTATGCTTCTAGGTCATTATAACATTAGATAGTATCTCATATAAATGTTATATGACAATCACAAAAGGATATATATGAAATACTAAAGACACTCCAGAAACTTTCTCTTGTATTTTTATTTAATTGCTTTCGACTTATAACAATAGAAAAGTACTGGGCTGTGGAAGAACAGCGTTTGCCCGAACAACAGACGATGTATCTATTATCTCACTTCCATGAAGGTCATCGACCTATGACAGTTGGAGTAGCAGAAACATTAGAAATCATGTGCAATTTAATCTTTACACAAATAAAGGAAAAGTATCACAATGCCTGAATAATGAAGAGTCTCTCGGAGAAAAAGAAAAGTCTGTCCCTGAGGATATTCTTCATTTTCTTTCCTGAACTGTTCCAATGCATTCACACCATGAGATTCACTCACTGTGCTGACACACGTATTAATAGTATTTTGGTTGGAAGAGTGTAGATGTTCTAAAGTGATTGCAAAGTGCAGCTGTGACTCAGTTCTCCTTTCATTCATTCATTACTTCTCCATGTCAATTCTGGGAGACTATTGTTCACCAAAAAACTGTCATCAGGATTGAAATTAACTATTTTTTCTCCTACTTCAGTTAAGAGTGGTTTTATGTTCCCTGCTCTCCAGAACATGCTACCTTATCTTTTATAAAATTGTTGATGAAAATATTAGATCAGTTCCATTTAAAAATAAGCAAACTTCAGGAAAATATGGAGAAGGATGCACAACAAATATATATAAAAAGAAAATCTATAAAAGCATTTTAATATTATCAGTCTTTATTTCTCTTCTGATAATTCAGAAATCAAGCAAGTAAAATTAAAACGCTTCCTATTGCAATTTCCAGTAAGCCAGTAGCTAATGGTGGATAATAATACAAGTTTATTTTCCTTTCACTGGAATTGGAACATCTATGTCTTCAAGAAGGGAATGGGGAAAAAAAAATTAGTCTAGAGTCAAAAGAGTGCAGCTTGTTGCTATTTAATTGAAAATAAAGGGTATAAAAATTATTTTTACAGAAAAAAATATGCTGTTACTGACAAAGCGCAGATGACCTGAATTCTCCATTGGTCTCTTTACCAATGTTATTAGAGGAAGACTATGAAGTTTTTATCTAAAAAAACCAACAAGAAAACAAAAAAAATCCCCCAAAATACGCTTCAGGTTCTGAAATATTATGGAAAAGATCAACATCCCCTCAGCATCAGTATTTGACTTTTCATTGGAGCTCTGTGTCTCTGTACGTAACTTAATTCACCTTCAGTTCCAAAAATGGAAGGAGAAAAAGATTTCAAAATTTTGTTTGTACATAGACTGGTGACAATAACTCAAAATGTGGAGATTGTTTAAGTTAATAAAGTCAAAGGTATCACAGAGGTTTCTATATTCAAATTAAACATTAAATCAAGCAAAATAAAACATTTCAACACAACTCCTCAGAAGCATGGTTTGAATTTTGGGCTTGTCCTATGCTTGTCCTCAATGATCTTTGTGGGTCCCTTCCAACTCAGGGCATTCTAACCAAAGAAAACAGTACAATTTCTACTATCAGCTGAGTTATTTTTATTTCATGGAAATATCAGCCTAAGAAATTTTTAATTGTAAATAAGAAAAATATTATTTTTCAAAATATTAACAAAAAAATACATCTTCCATGATAAATGAGACTAACATAGTCTCTTCCGTTGTTATTCTACATCCTGAAGGCTTGGAGAACAACCACTGTTTTAACCATCTAAACTAAAGTATACTGCATTTCTACCTGAATAAGGAGATGGAAAATTTATTTTATTTTATTTTATTAAAATTAAGTTTGGATATGAAGAAGGGAAAAGAGGAAATGTAACAACTCATTAGTAGATGACACCAGTGTTTAGAAAGATTCTAGGTTCTGCATGAAGTATTCCTTGAAGATGTCTTTCAGTGAAAGTACCCACTATCTGCCTGAAATAAATACATTCATTAGTACAGTTGTCTTTCTCCATCAGCATATCGTGCCAGGGAATTATTATATCTAACTTACATGTTTGGCTAATTGTAATGATACAACTGGAGTGTGTAAGAATGGCATTTAAAAAAAAAAAAAAAATAGAGCTTCATTTGTTATTTCAAGATAACAAACTTTAAAAAGCTTCATTTCTTTCCAGGTAAAATATTGTGGTTGAAATTACAGTTGCCACTGTACAGGTCCAGGGAGGGCTGAAAGAAAGAGCTCAGAGAATTCATCCCCCTGACCAAAGCCTCCTGCAGATTTTCAACCATAACGTATGGAGCCAGGGACATATCCATATTCTGCTGAAATAGATGGAGACATCACGAGATATGTCTCACCCTTTATGCTTGCTTTGCCAACAGGAAGCAAAATCACAGAAGGAACTTTTCTTAAATCTGTACTCTGCAGACAAGCCGATGCCACGAATCAGGACACATGGACAATCGTTTGGAAAAACTTCACCCTACAAATCTCAATTACTCCTCCAGCCCTGGAATTTCTGAGCGAAGAGACAAAATATTTGTATTAGCTTCACAATCAATTTCATTTTCACGCATGTGTTTACTCACTAAAGAAAGAGGTGTACTTTTTTTTCTACTCCAAACATTTGTATAGCCAAACTTCCTAATTTTCTCATATTTCCTTGAGAGAAAAAAATGTCTATATCCCAGCAACTTTACTGCAAGGAGCATAGCTTGATCATGTAAACTAAAGCAGAAGATAAAACTAACACCAACTCAAATAGGCATAGCTCAAAACTTAACATCTAAGCCTAAAAAAATTATTTTATAATATATTTTTTTTATTTTAATCCTCTGGTATTCTGGAGAAGGTGCCATGAAGAAGTAATCCTCAGAGTGCATTATTCTGTATTCCTAAAGCAAATATTCCTGGTTTTATTTCCCATAAGAAAAAAACTATTATGGATAAGGTTGAAATGCAAGGAATACAATGACTCAGGTTGCAATGCAGTTGACAGTGATGTGCTTGCCATTCTTAGCAGAAATATCAAGCACATAACAGTCAAGCATGCTCTAAATCTATAACTATGCATGTTGCCTCATTTCATTTGCTGCATGACCTTGTCTCTCCTTGACGTATCCAAACACTCAAATCAATGGTGATAAACATCAGGGCCCTGTGGATTCTCCTGGGATCACATATTGTATGTACTATTTTTTATTACATAATTACAACTCAATCCTATATAAAAAGGCACTTAAGGATATTCCCTTTTCTTTTTCTTTGCTTTCATATTTTGGTCACCTTTGGTGCGCATTGTGTATCTGTTTCTTTAGAAACAAATCACAAGTTTGGCAGACAGAATAGATTTTAACATAAATGCTTCTGATGTACAAATTTTGATGCAGTCTTTAATGAGGATTTTTACTTTCATATTAAACTATTTTTTTCAAGACTCTCTTTCTGACAATTCATTCATGTAAAGAAAGTGAGGTAGTTGTTTGCAGTGTAGGCATAGAAATGGATAATCTGCTGCTGCTGCTTTGTATGGCCAGTGTGGTCATTCAAATGAATCACCTAAACTATATAGAAGAAAGAGAACAGTTTTCACTTAAACTTAATTTTGTCGGGTCTGTTTTCCCGTTTTTTTTCAGCCATTTCTATGACTTGTTCCCTAATCTTACAGAAGTTTGTTGTTTACTTACTGCTCAATACAAAGAGTTCTACAATACACAATGCAGAAATCAAGCATATTAACTAATATGTGCAGACGCCCAGGCCAACAGGTAGGTACAGATACAAATGGAACAACTGAAACCAAATATTTTTGTGTTGGTTTTGATTTTTTGAATTGTGGCACACCATTTCGTTCCTTTTATTTTCTCAGGACACAAATTTAGTGTTATATACCTGAAGCAAAGGACAACATACCATGTAGTTAATTGTCATCATGTCAATTATTCATGAAACAAACAAACCAACTTAATTAAATTTTCAAGCTCATAGCAAATTTAGAAAAGGCGTAAGGCATATTCCCTATCCCTGAATGGTCTAGACGCTTTGTATTTTTTAATTGTCTCTTACGTAAATCATATATGCAAGACGTTATACTTTAGATTATTTTTAGAAAAACAACATAAAAACCCAATATACAGTCAAGAATTTGAAATGCAGCACTGGTACATTATTTTTGTGCAGAAACTAAGGATTACAGACTTAATTATCTTATAATATTTTACCTGCAAAACAAGGAAGAAAAGTTACACTGTTGATAGAGATTTTGCAGAAAACCTGGAGAGAAATTAAAGCTATGCAGTCAATAGTAAAACTTCTATAGATTTAAGGGGGTCCAAAAACTTCTCTCAGAATACGTTGCTGGTTTGCCACTATGCTAAGCTTATGTTTTCCCATGTCAAAGCAAGGATTTAGAATGGCCTGGAAATGAGAGAATCTGGATGCCGAAACACTCATTTCACATGCTTGGATTCAGCATAATCAGAGAAGTGGCAGATGCCAAATTGAATAGCCTGGATTTAGGATGCTCCTAGTATAGAGAAAACCTATTCTGTGTCCCCAAAACACATGGGAAACCCACAGAAAATTTATACAGCACTTTGCACAAAATGGACAATTATACTTCCTGATCCTGCAAATTGTGCCTAACTTAATGCTTATGAATATTCCCATTTAAGTCAATTGGATTATTTACATGCATTAAATTAAGCACATATATAACTGTTTTTCAGATAAAGGTCTTAATTACTTTTAAGGTATTGAACCATTTTTCTTCAGACTTGACTCAATGAGAGCTATAGATCAAGTCTAGCTAGAAGTTACTAGCATTATCTGGGTTTAGTTATCCACCAAAAATGTTTCCGACTAGAATATAAAAAGAAAATACTTTCAAATTCCATCATGATTAGAAAAAGTATGTTCAATCAATCATTTTACACATATTTATCAAGTAATGACAGTTCAGAAAATATACTTTTATACAAAAATTATATGAGTTTCAGAAACTTATGTCAAAGAAAAGATATAATTCATTCCTTGTTTATTCTCTAATGATGCATAACTAAATAGGGTTGTTATTATTTTTAAATTAATATCTTCTTTGCATCTGAAGAAGAAATAGAAAGGTTTAAGACAGATGACCAGAAAAAAATACTGGTCAGACATTGATGACTGGATGAATGACAATAGAAGAAATGAGTACACTAAGAATTTAAGAAAATGTTGGTTTTCCTAATGTAAATACAACAACATAATAGAAAGAAAACCCCAAAACTTTGAGATGCTCTCCATACTCTCTATGCATAAGTAAAACAATAAAGAAAAGCAATATTCTCTCATTGTCTGTATTGATCTTGTTAAAACTGGGACATTTCCACTATCAAAATTAAGCATTACAGCAGCATGAAAACATGAAGACAGGTAGTATTAAATCCTGCTAATTCTGAGGCCACTTTGGACAGTTCCCTTATGTGACTGAAAACTGCAAATTAGTTTTTTCTGCACGTCTCTGTCCAAAACAGAGTGCTTACACAGGTTTAGTCACTGACTCAGCTGCCAGCAGAGACTGAGACAAAACGGGCACTTGCTTCCAAGGATGAAGTGAGATCGTGTAGAGAGAAAATTAAAAGTGCTAAAGCCCTTCACAATTAACTAGTTTGGTGAAAGACAATTAAAAAAACTTCTACAAATATACTAACAACAATAGGAGGGCCAAGGAGAAACTCCATCCTTTGCTGGATGCAGGGGGAACGATAGTGACGAAGGATGAGGATAAGATTGAAGTACTTAATGCCTTCTTTGCCTCAGTCTTTAATAGTAAGGCGAGATGTTCTCTGGGTACTCAGCCCCCTGAGACAAAAGACAGAGAGGGCAGATAAAAACTCAAATGATCCAAGAAGTATTGGTTAGAGACCTGCTTGGCCAATTAGGTGCACACAAATCTACGGGGCCGGATGGGATCCACCCAAGGATATTATGGGAACTGACAGAGGTCCTCATCAAACCCCTTGCTATCATCTACCAAAAGTCTGGCTGACTGGGCTAGTGCCACTAGACTGGGAGACTGGCAATTCACAGTATCACACATTTACAAGGGTTGCAAGGAGAATACAAGGAACTGCAGGCCTGTCAGTCTGACCTCGGTGCCAGGGAAGGTCATGGAGTAAATCATCGTGAGTGCTATCACACAGCACCCACAGGACAATTAGGGGATCAGGACCAGTCAACATGGGTTCATGAAAGGTATGTCCTGCCAGACCAGCCTGATCTCCTTCTATGACAATGTGACTGACTCATTTATTGGAAAGGCAGTGGATGTGTGTACTCGGCTTTGGTAAAGCTTTGACACGGTTTCTCACAGTATCCTGCTTGAGGAACTGGCTGCCATTGGTGTGGACAGGCACACCCTCTGCTGGGAAAAGGACTGGCTGGATGGCTGGGCTGAAAGGGTTGTGGTAAATCAATGATCTGGATGAGGGGATTGAGTGCACCCTCAGCAAGTTTGCAGATGACACTGTGGTAGTGTCAATCTGCTTTGAAGGAAGGGAGGCTCTGCAGAGGCGTCTGGACAGGCTGAATGGATGGGCTGAGATCAACAGGATGAGGTTCAACAAGGCCAAGTGCAGAGTCCTGCAGCGTTACAGTCTTGGGGAAGAGTGGCTGGAGAGCTGCCTGGAGAAGAAGGACCTGGGGGTGCTGGGTGACAGCAGCTGAACATGAGCCAGAGGGCCAATGGCATCTTGGCCTGTATCAGTGTGGCCAGCAGGAGCAGGGAGGTGATTGTGCCCCTGTGCTCAGCGATGGTGAGACCACACCTCGAGTGCTGGGTTCAGCTTTGGGCCCCTCACTCCAAGAAAGACATTGAGGGGCTGGAGTGTGTCCAGAGAAGGGCAACGAGGCTGATGAGGGGGCTGGAGAACAAGTCCTATGAGGAGCGACTGAGGGAGTTGGAGTTGTTCAGCTTAGAGAAGAGGAGGCTGAGGGGAGACCTCATCACTGTCTCCAACTGCCTGAAAGGAGGTTGTGACAGGGTGGGTGCTGGTCTCTTCTCATAAGTGACAGCGATAGGATGAGAGGAAATGGCCACAAGTTGCACCAGGGGAGGTTTTGACTGGACATTAGGAAGAATTTCTTCACTGAAAGAGTGGTCAGGGATTGGAACAGCTGCCCAGGGAGATGATTTAATCTTCATTCCTGGAGGTGTTTAAAAGATGGTAGACAAGTTTCTGAGGGACATGGTTTATTAGTGGACAGGTACAGTTGGACTTGATGACCTCAAAGGTCTTTTCCAACCAGGTGAATCTATGACACTACAATTCCTGTTTTACTAAAAGGGATGATGTGTTGCTATTGCCTATAATATCATGCACTGTAAGTGTAGTCCTCAAGTAATTCTGTTAGTTCAATGCCTGTTACCACACTCATTCTGTCCTTCTTAAGCATTTCATTTTGCATCTATTTTCTGTTAAAATGGCTCAAATATTCCTGTTTCAGTTCAGAACTCCTACAATTTTACACCCACTTCCACAATTTATTACTACAACACAGAAAATACAGATTGATATATGAGGCAAGCACTGTGTTTGAGGAAGATAATTAAACTACTAATGGGCTTCTTTTCAAAGTCCACAAATATTCTAAAAATTTCTAAAATAAAAAGCTCGTACTGCTATATTTTCCTTGCTAGTGCTGACAGCATACATCGGGTTCCCATGTCCTATGTGGTACAGTGAATAAAGGTTCTGGTATCTTTCAACTCTGCCGTCAGTGCAGTACTGGACTTAAAGTTCAGCTATGAACTTAACCCAGTGAGAGGTGTGCTGAAAATCCTGCGCAGCTTTATCAGATAACTTAGTCACATTCCTCATGATCTATAAATTAAAATGAAGCTGTGAAAGAAAACCTAACTAATTAAAGGAATAAAAACCTCAGTGGAAACCTAAGAAAATCAGCTTGCAGAACAGACCTTCCTAACAGTACTCTAAAGGTATAACACAGCACATAACTCAGTTACATTTTCTGTGTTTTATGAGCATGAATAAAGAAACTCAGAAAGTAGCAGAGCTAGTAATTAATTAAATCATATCAATTTATTTCTGAAGTGTTCCTTGTACATACAAGAAAAAGAATGCCCCCAATGAACAAAATCCCTTTGACTTTGTTGGGATCAGGATCTTTCCCATTTGGTTTCTGTTACATAAATCCAGATCTATGCATAAGTAGCAGCTTTTTTTCCCCCCCTTTACTTAACATGGGTTTTTCAAGTCTATTCTGAGACTACACACAAAATCTGGCCTTGTATTCAAAATCAAATAGGATACCCTCATCACAAGTGTATTTTCCACATGTTGCAATTGAACTCTAATGTGGAAATTAATAACCAGGGAAAAAATTACAGCACTTTTAAGGAAAGCCTTGGGAGAAAACATGGAAAAAGTCTGGCTCAGTGTCCATCTGTGTGTCAGTTTGCTTATGGATAAAGAGAAGAACTGTAACCTAATTCTTTCCAAAGCTTTTAAGTGCCAAACTAATCACTTAAAGTTTAAATAATAAAATATAATGCAATAGCACATGAGCTGACCTATTTTGGTTCCTGGCATGCATACATATCAGGGATTTTCTAAGAGTTAGTTGAGATATAATGACTATAGCAAAGAAAGACTTAACCCAATATGCCTTTCATGATCTTAGATAGACTTTCAGGTCTTATGAAAAACATTAATAATAAAATACAAGAAATTAATAATTTCATTCGTTTTCCATTAGTCCTGTGGACACGTGTCCCTTGGCTCATTATATAAAACTGCTTCATTGATGTATGTACGCATTTTATAAGTTGAGATGTAACATGATCTTACCCTTGAAACTTTAGGTCTATTTACACTTGCAAAATTGATGCAAGATTGAGTTGAATTGGTCACATTCAGCATAAGTAAGTTGCTGGTATAAACAGCACAAGGGTGTTCATTTACCTGACTCTACTTTGTGCTTTGAAGAGATATGTTACAGTGTTAATTACAATGGCTCATTTGCCCCAGGGCACTCTGCTTTTGACAAGAGTCCGAGAGGACAGAATTTTTCTGCACTTTGAAACACAACAAAGGTACCAAACTCGCTCTTAAATTTTTATTAATCTACAATGGCCATCCTGCTACTCTTCACCACTGGAAGCAATGTGTTGAGGCAAACAGCTGACTGGACAATGAGTATTTATGAGAACACACATGGATGAACCTGTTCTTACATTACCTCAGCAAAATGCAAAGGAGAAAAATTCCCAAAGCTGTTATATAATCTCCATTAGGTCTTGAGTAGAATGACACACAAAAAATCAGGACGCTAGATAGAAAAACACATACTTCAGATATTTGACTGGCATTTAACCACTGTTGTGAACTACAAAGAGAACATAAATATTAAATGCTTCGTTTTCCAAATACGCTAATTAACAAGCACATGCAATAGATCAGATACTCAGTTTTCTGAGTCTGGATTACCTACACATGCTCTTTCCTACTGAATTACAGCAGACAAGAATTTTGCTCTAAATTCTGTTACAAAATAAATTGTACAAAACCCTCTAAATTATAGCATTTCTCCTGACTTCAGAGGAAGTTTGAAGAGTTTACAGGAAGTTCAGCTCGAATTTTCTCGTTGTAGAGACAGAGATTTTACTGAAAGGAACAAACAGTGCACAAGGATTTCAACCTTAACATTTCTCCAACAAACAAGAAAAGAGAGTCTTGACTTAATACTCTGAACTTCTGCGGAAGGCAGATCAGGTTTGGGGCTGGCTACGCACTGTCCAAGAGTGTGTGGTGACAGACAGTTTAATAAGCCTGTGGTACAATGAACTCCGCACTGTATTATTTCCCCCATATTTTCCAGTAAAAATCCTGAGGACAACTTAGGGTTAGCAGGAGGGGCACACTGTTCATGATATGCTACCTTCATTCACATTCACGCTGTAGCAAGATTCCCTTCTACATTTTGCTATCCTTTAGGAGCAGATTACACTCCAAACAGCAATTCAGAATATTAAATACTCATTTTCTTCTCACATAATTATGTTCAAAAATAGCAATACCTTCAATAAATGAAAAACATTTGGGAAATTAAAAAAAAAAAAAAGCAACGAAACCCAAAACCAAACAAAAAGAACCAACCCCAAAACAACAACCAAACCAAAAAAACCCACCAAGTACAGCATTAAGTTTTCATGCATTGTGATCACTTGCAAATTGAAGTGTAATCTCTCATCAACCATTCTTATATTCCCCCGAACACATGTGAGTGCACTATGGGACACATGGTAAATCACTAAGTCTCTTAATGGTTCAGATATAGAGGTATCACAATAATAACAAAACTTTCTATCCCTGAAATTATATACTGTATAACTGAGAGAGGAGGTTTAAATATGTCTGGATAAAAAAAGTAATATGCCAGGCTTAAAATACGATATTGTATACTACTTATCAGGCAGCTAAAGAGGGTTTATAGAGAAGAATGATGGATGTAATTTTCTGTTTTGAAAAAGCAGTTATAAGCAAAAGAATTGAATTTAATCTAATATCACTCCTAAAGCTGGCCATAATCTTATGGAGCATTTGGACAGTATCTAGGGCCAGAGATGATCCTGAATTAGCATAGTATACAAATCAGCTTTTCGATTTTTATCAGATTATCTGCATTACTGGCTAATGCTGATGCATTCTGCAACATGCAATAAACACTTCTAAGCCTCATATTTCCAAAGTGTAAAATACATTCAAAATAGATCTTAATTGTTTTAGCAAGATAAAGTATGCTACTTTTGCATGAATAATATTATCAGAATCCCATTAAATTTCTTCATTTATTATCTCTAATGCTACTTAAAAGAGAAGTTAATAGAGTAATTCATTCTTGTACCATGACCTTGGTCACTAGTACATGATGTTTCATATTCATTATGCTGAGCTAAGTGAGGGCTCTGTTATAATATCACTTAATTTATATTCTGAATAATGCTCTGGGGACAAGTTGCTCTTGTGCATTAGGGTTCTACCTAAATCATAATATTTGAAAGCAAGTGGAGAGAGCAGATAACTATTAAAGAACATGTTTGCTAACATAAGCCATTGCTACAGACTCTGAACAGGAGACCTTGGGAATTAAAAGTTAAACAACACAGTAGTTTTTCTAGAAATATTCATCTTGTCTTAAAAACAAATAATGTAGTATTGTGTGGTCAATCTGTATTTTTGTTATATTGGTAGAAAGTACTATTTATCATGCCACAGTTCCAAAAAAAGATACAAATTCCTCCCCACACGCACATATATTTTCCCCTCAATTTTAAAAACTAGCAAATAATTGATGTTTTTCTGTATTATATAATGCAAAAATCCCAATATTCCTATATGAATGCCTATATGAATCGGCAACTTTTGCATGAAACCTTTAATAATGTCAAGTCTTTAAAATTACAGAATTCCCAGACTACTTGACATAAGTAAACCATTTCGATGAAAGCATCATAATAAGGCTACACATTTATTGTCAAACAACAGCTTCTAAAAGTGGATCCATCTTTCCAATTAAGAAAATGAAACCAAAATTCCCTGCTAGAAGCCTGGAAGGTCAACTTGGGACATAAAAGCTAAATAGATGTATTACATTTTTCATTTGTATTCCAATATTCATTGAGGACTTGCAAGCCACAACAGTTAATAAGCGCAATCTATTTTCTTCGATGGATCAGGGTGCAAATGCAATAATTGATTCATTCTAATTGGAGCTAGGCAAATAAATTCAATGTTATTTTTAAGAAAAGAGAAAGTTCAGCTCTATTCCCTTTGCTGATGTTACATAAAATCATATGAATAAATCTTATTTCTACCAACATAAGATATAGATAAGTTTCCTGCTGAACAGAAAACAACTCAAAGAAAAAAACTGTAGCTTTGTTTTTTGAATTAGAACTGTACTTCTTGCATCTCTCTTACTCTATTTGGAGCTATAGATGCATCTCCATCTTTTACCTACACAAAGTAAACTCAGCTTTGGTTGGACAAGGTTAACAATGCAGAAATTTTCAGTTAACAACAGTATTAGGAAATTTCTATTCTCTTCTCCCCCATGCCACCTGTAAAACAAAATGGCACAGAAATTCCCACCACAGCTTAAAAACCTCAAAACTGAATGCTTTCTAAAGGCCATGGTGAATAAAAACTCATGAAATTTGTGCAGATCTGGGCCCTGATAGTCTAACTCTGGAATGCAGAGCAATTTGTGATCGTTTGAGATGAGTCAGTTTCAGGTGCTTCACCAGTTCTCCTGCCCCACTGCCCCACCCTACAGATGATGATCCTCAGCGCTGTACCTGTGTCAAGTCTTTCAACCCACAATTTCACAGACACCTTAAGGCTACCGTAAGCTACCAGTGAAGGTGGCTCTCTGCCAGTATACCAACTCATGAACAGCTGTAGTTAAAGGCACAGACCTGATGTATCTACCGGAAATGCTAGAGAGGCAGGGATATCTAGACAGACCTGAAATCTAAACTTCAGCCACAGTTTTATTTCCCTGAGATCATCCTATCATAGCAGAGTTGCCCCACTATGATATACTCAGAGACAGTGGGAACATTCAGCAGAGCAGAGAATCATACATTTCTACCTATTACTATGTACATACATCAGCCTGAGTGGTATCTCGTAGCTCCATTTAGCACGCTATGGTAGTTGTATGAATAGTACTAGAGACTGCATTGGAAGTATAATGAATGATTTTGGCAGCTCTGAAGTAAAAGGTAACAGAATATGTAGGATCTGTATGTCTCCGACTGATACATTATGATATATTACAATGCTGCTAACACGTCAAAAGATGTGATTTAGTAGTCACTGGTTATTTCAATTTACTCTTTTTGCGTTTTTAATTAGTAAATGAGTCCCTCATGGTCAAATGATTAATTACACAATGATTCACTGCAGTACCTTCTTTTCCTGTTTGAGTGAAGCTCACAGTATATATAGAAACCATTTGGAATATAGATTGACATTATAAATTATAGCAACATATTCACACTGCTTTAGTTAAGGTTGTGTCAGCACTCCCATTAAGAACTCCTGTTTTCAGACTAGTCAAATTCAGGGAGAGAAAGTTCATTCTAGCTTGCATGTTGGCATGCAGGAACCCAACCAGCAAATAAACTCCTTCCATCCATAAACCTGTGGATGTGTGTACATAAGGAGAGGGGGAGAGAAAATGAAGAAAGCAGGCAATGTAGAGGGCGTTAAGGAGTAGGAGGGAGAGAACACAAAACAAAGAAACAAAAAACTGCTGCTGTTTCTTGTATGTGATCATAAGTAATAATGGTACCTGTTAATTTTCATTTCTTCTCATTGAGATCTTAAAAGACAACTGCAAATCATATTAATGCACCTGACAGAGGTAAGAAACGACTTGTATAATGCTGCTCTAAGCCATGGAGAGAGGAATAGAGCCCAGTTTTCCTTCTATATCCCGGCCACAATGTCCTCCCCAAGATACTGCGCAGGGATTAGATTTTCCTTACACAGCCAGAAGACTCACTTTGAGAAACTTTCAACATTGTATGCGTATAGTGGTCTTCCAGTGACTAATGATGGGACTTACACTTTAATTTATCACTATGGCAAGCAGAAAGTAGCACAATCACCTTACACTCCGAACTGGCAAGATATGAGATACCTTAAGGCTGGAAATTGCATAGCTGAGGGGGTGCAGTTCCAGCAGTAAGTCTTATTTTACTTGAAGGTGTTTTGAACAAATCTATTCTATTTTCAGTTGACAAAGATTAGCAGGTCAGGTATACCCAGGGCAGTGCTATTCTTCAGCTGAGGATGTCACAGTTCCTGAACAACTCCCACATGAATAAAGTTTATTTGATGGATCAAGACATGTGAACGCTTGCTAATGTTTGTCAGGAAAGAATAATTCAGTCTATCACACACATTTTTATTGGGTGGGAAAAATAAGCTGATTTTGTACCAAGAAATTTAGAAAGTGCTAAACTTAGATTCTCTGCAGAGAGTTAAGATGGCAATAGCATGTATTCAAGGTTCATAATCTTCCTCCATCTGCATGCTTAACTTTAAGGACTGTAAATAGCCCTAGCATTCACTCAGTTACGTGCATACATAAGACAACGTTAAAGAAAATATATGTTCATAGGTTTACCAAATGGTAACAATTGATCAGAATTACAGTGCTGGACAGTTTAAGTTAGACAAATTAGATTTATTGAATAGGATGGTCCTAGCAGTAGTACAATACATGACACAAATAACTGAATCATATCATTCACTGGAAAAAAAATATTTTTATATCAGCTTTCGGATCTTATACATACTAAGTTGGTGAGGGGCAGTTTCCTACATCACTGTACATATAAAACAATGCAGAAATCCCTGTTACAATCTTCATAAGCTAGCACACTCATTCAGTGAAATACATCTTTATGGACTGAGAAA
>JAUMJM010000028.1:1812500-1850000 GCA_033558235.1 Neomorphus geoffroyi
CTCTGCTCGGAGGCTTCTTGCTCAGTTTGATCATTTATTATCATTGTGCTTCAAATCTCCCATTTGTAAGAGACAGGTTAAAGTACTTCCTTCACTCCTAAGCTTTCTGTATGGAAAAAACATTAGGCAGTAATCAGGTGCCTAAGTACCTTAGATGACTATCGGTGTAAAACTGTTTAAAATAATATACTCGGTTCATTCTCATTTAATTCTACTTCTTAAATAGCCAAATACAATCTTTAAGATTTTTTTATTGGGTTTTTGGCATACAGGGAAGGAGAGTAACCTCAATTGGAGCACCTAATTTAGGAATACAGCTCCCTATGAAGGAGTGCCCTAATAGAAGCTTTATTAATTATAGAGTAGGCATAGATGCTTATCTTAAGCATGTAATTAGGGTATCCAACAATTCCCTATGTTGCTCACATTTGGATTTCCAAATACCTACTGCATCTGATACAGTTTGATTATAAAATGCTAATGAATAAACACTGCTCCTTCCAGGACAGTTTCCAAGTTGACCAGAAAACACTTAAAAGGAAATCTATTTCATTTTACGTCCATTTCATTGTGTATCTTATGGAACAGCACTGCCTAATTATAAAGCAACATACCTCCAGTGATCATGAAATAACTTAAGTTCCTCAGTATGTGAGCTAAAGTTAAAGATGTGCTCCAGCCACATCTCCATGGTTTGGGGTTTTTTACTTTTTTTTTTTAAAGAAGAAAATAGCAGATTGGATCCCACACAGTCATATAAGCAATCTGCTAGGCATTGGATGCGGTCAGAAAACACCGACTAGATGCAGTCAGAGCAGACAGTTTGAAGAGGTGACTAGGCTGAGGGATAAATCAGAATCAAATTAACAGCACCAGCCTTTACTTATGCCAGTTTAAAGTGACTGCGGAGCTGAATCTTTAAAGGTCTTTTTTATTTTTTTTTTTTAAAGAAAACTGTTGGGTGAAAAACATGCTTAAAATATGTAAATAACACTCCCTCATTAATGACAAGTGCCTCCTATGTAGCACATAAGGAGTAAAAAACAGTCTTAGATTTGGGTTTGAACTTATATGAATAGGTATAAATAGGAAGCAAAATAAATCAGCGTACTTGTTTCAGTTTGTAGTTCATCAAAAATCATGAAAGACTCCTATATGGCAGTCCTTAAAAATCTCATAATTATATAATATGCATCACCTATATAGTAATAAAAGCATGTGTTCTGTTACAGTAGCTCATCTAAGCATTTCTTAAATTCAGAAAAGCACTGTTCCTGCACATGTAAACAAAATAAAGAATTGTGCAAAATATTTGGAATTGTCCTGTCTAAATGTAAAACTGTAAAATGCCAAGAAACCATATTTAACTCCCTGCAGGAGGACTACACACTGCTACTCTAGCCATATACAAGTAATCTAAACTGTCACACACCTGCAGCAAGACAAAAGAAAACCTTTGTGGTGACTCGTGTTCAAGATTCAGCAGAGGCAGGCTGTCCTTTTCAGGAGAGCGTGAAGAAAGAAAATAAATACATCAACTCTCCTCCTGACTGTCAAATTATGAAAATCAGTCTTGGAATGCTCCCATACAACCTTGCTATGAAACAAGGGCAAATTTAATCCTTCATACTCAGTAGTTTGGCTGTAGTCCAGGAAGGTCCTCAGCATGAAGGCTGAAGTGAAGCCAAACCATGAATACCTAGGAGAGCACAAATATTAGATTAAAGGTTCTATTAATACAGAAATGAGTAATGCTGGCATTAGACAAAATTTATCTGCTTTTTTACCAGGGAATTAGAGTGTAATGCACTGCATCTAGCTCAAAAAACAATTATGAAGATATACCCATATAAACGTACAGCTACGGAAGGTGTCTTGTGCCCATGCCCGTAGCGTGTTCTCAGGCAAACCGCACGCATTCCACAGATGAACTGTTACCAGAAACAGTAGAATAGTGACCACATGAGCAGTAGAATGATACCAAATCCCAGTTTCCCCTACCCTCCGAGCCTGCTTTCTAGCAAGACTCCACATGCAAGTTTTGGCATGGGCAGCGTATCTTCTTGTACACGCTAACATTCAGCTGGCTGTAGGTCAAGTCTTTAGAAGCAGCATTACTAGGAATTTTTTCTTTGCAGTCTTATCTGATCTTTTTTTCTTTTGCATGTTTTTTTCTGATTGTTAACATTAATTTCCCTTCCTATCTTTTGCTTCTGTGCTATTATGAAAGTCCAGAACAAGCACTAAATAAGGTTCTTCTCTCAACAGTCTAAAGAGACAAGGAACCATCGATCTCCCCTAAAACATATTGGCAGTATAAATGGTGAGAGATCTTCAAAATATAATCCACTAAGCCCTCTTTCAAGTACTAAGCAGATGCACCGTGCAATACAGAACTCTCATAATAAAGTAAATAGCTTTGAACTACAATGGAGAGTTTTCTGAAGAAGGAAAGATGAAGGCAAAAACTGCAGACTTCTACAGCACATACAAACACAGTAACAACATCCTGTAAGTATTTGAAAAGATGTATTTTCCAACAAAGGCAGCTAAACCAAGGAGGTTTTGGCAGGTTTAGGGCAGCTTCAGAGCTGCCAGCTGGAGCATGGATAGGAAGAAAAAAACCTGAATGAAGATCATGTTTTAGAGATTCATGAACAGAATGAGAAGAGCTCATTTACAGTTCCCCATCTCAAAATCAGAATAAACTTAGCTTCTGCTACTAACTTCAGTTAAGTCAATAAGACCATTCATACACAAATCTTACCTAAAATGTCTTCCCCGTGACTAGGAAATGTGCTGGAGAGTTGCTCAGGTTTTTGACAGGCAAAGTAAACACAGCTAAAGAATAAAACCAGGACACAACATAACAGAACAAAGAATAAATGAAAACATTTTAGGAAGTCTTAATCCTTAGAAAGGACAATTGTAAACTGAAAAGTATGACAGACAAGTACAGAACACAAAGCCACTTAAAGTGATTAAAAATACACATTCCTCTGACCTCGAAACACATTCTGAACTCAGTTCAGTTCTGAGCTTTGTAGGGAACTTGCTGCCACTGACAGTTCAGTCCAAAATATCCCTAGAAGTTACCATCCCTATTCAGTGTATTAACCATTGAGAATATCACATGCCACATATACTAGGTAACTTCAAGTTTATAAATCAATATTCAAGACCTTCGTTATAGATACAACCTTGCTATTTGGATAACTTTTCTCTTTAATATACAAGGGATGTAAAATCTTGGCGAGTACTACCATATTGTATCCTTGCCATTACCATGATTAGTACTTAGATTTGCAAAACAGCATAACAAATAGCACATTTCATAATAGACTAAAACAAGAGTTATATCCATTCTGTCATAAATTACTAATACAACAGAAAAAAAAGACTTTTGGTTCTCTGAACACAAACTATATCTTTTTACTTTTACCTCAACACAACACTTTTTATCTGTCAGAGAACAATTATAAGCTAACAACAGATACCATCATTTCCAAATTATAACTGCAGTTCCGTTTCTAAAGTACTCATTTCTTGCACCACTGGAACACAAATGTCTCTAGGACTGGAGCCGAGCAAGTATAACATAACACCATGAACGATAAATTAGTTCCCAATTAGGGAATTTCATTATGAGTAAGTTTAAATGTCCAGTCTAATGACTGGTAGACCAACTGGTCAGCCACTTTTTGTGGAGAGCTTCATTCCATTGAAGTGGAAAATGAATAGGGTTACTTAATGGTTTTCACAGATGTACGTACAGAAAGAAAGCATGGTGTAAGAACAGGTTTAGGTTGTGAGCAAGATCTAAATGACTGTATTTAATTGAGTAAATTCGACACCTTGATACCCATTATACTTTTTAAATCATTGTACTGTAATCCCGTCATTATGATATTAAGAGTAAGCATCTGGGAGCTAAAATTAAGAAGTTAAGGGTTTGGTGTATGATGATGTGGTTGAATTGGTGCATTGTAATTGGTGAATTATTTCTTCTGAAAGCAATGAGCTGTTAAATACAGTAGCCAGTGGTATGTAGGAGTAATTCTTGTTCCCTGCTGTCAGAGACCACGGTCTTAAGCTTATTTTTTCCTTAACACAAAATTGACAGGTTCAGTGTTTATCAGGTAAAGTTGTTTCCCTTGGCTTTGTATAGTGTACAATTTGCTTTCTTGGAACACAAGGCAGTATATTCTATGGAAATCATAGGTAACATTGTATACAGCTAAGAACCTCTTTATATTATTGTCCTCATGCTGCCATCACATCAATCTTTAGCCCCCTTTGTAAAGTATTTATAATATCAGGAGGCTGATTGCTGTGTTTCTAACAATGTCAGCCAACATATAAGAAATTTACATTGTACATAGTGCTGTGATACAACATTTATAAAGGAACTTCTTCATAGCAGAGATTGCTGAATCATGCAGACAATTGTATTAATCTCCATTTGGTATGACAGCATTACACTAATTATGAAGGACCACATGGTACACTGACATCTAGGACTGAGGTGTTCTGTCAGCAGTCATAGCTATTGATAAACAGGTCTTTCTAAGAGACATCTCAAAACTCTGGAGTAAGACTACATTGGCATTGCCATGTGATCATCAGGTTATTCAGTCTACTGGATCTTCCTATAAAGTGGCCCAAATATGTAAAAGGCACAGCTGAACTCTGAACATTTGTAGAGTAAGCAATAACATTAAGAGAAAGTAAATGGGGCCAAGTCAACTAGTGAGATACTTAATTTAGAAATGCTGAATCAACATGGGTTTTGAGACGAGCAGAAGAGATATATGACAATACTGGTGTAAGAACAAGGAAATAGGAATTTAATACTGGATTTTAAATGTCAGAATGCAAAGTGAAAAATAAAAAAAGTGACAGGGACATTTGCACAGAAAATCAGTACAGCACAATACAATCAACAGGTTGGAATCATATAAATATTTCAGGCAGTTCAACAGGATCAAGCTGTAAGTTAGGAGCTGTGAATTAGGTCCAGTGATCTGAGGATGTTAAAATGCATTTCCATGACAGCTTGAGAAAAGATATCCGCAAACAGATTTTACAGGTGAAAGAGACCAGAGAGAGACACAGAGCTCTGTATGATAAAGCGTTTTAATCATGTAAGATATTGATATGGATAACAACTAATCTAAAAGTAAGAGCAGCACATGTGTCTAAAGACAGAGAGCCATCCTCTTCATGGCATATTAAGGCAGTTAAAGACTCAATTTCAGAAAAAGAACCCAACGCAGTTTAACACCACTCGAGCTGGCCCGTGCAAGACCATTGAAACCAACACACCATTTAAAGTCACAGAGTAGGGAAGCCAGATTTTTACAAAAAAAAATTAAGACAGAATATTATACAAACAATATGCACAAAATGGAAAACTTCCAAAATGGAAGAGAAAAAGATTTAAAATATATTCCAGATATACCTCCCATTGACACCCATGCTAGGCCATTCCTTGTTCAGAATCCCAAGTAATTTGCAGAAATGCTTAAAGAGACAGAAGCCAATCTAAAATATGCCTGATTTAATCTTATCATAGACGTGCCTGGATAAGGAGACAAAGCTAAATCCAAAGATTTCGCTGTAGAGCTTTTTAAATAATCCATTTTTTCCTGCAGAACTTTCCAAACCTTTGCATTATGATGCTTTCCAGTCAACTTAAGGCTTAAGTACATCCTTAGTTTTTATCCCAAACATTAATAAAAATATGAAGTAATCTTGGTTCAATGACTTATCCTTGAGAACCCCTGTAGTAACTGCTGGAAAATTTTTCTCATTAATAAAAAACCCTTACTTTTCCTTCCTAAATAAGAATTATTCTCAGTCAGTATGACATTCCTTTTTAGAAGATCTACTGTACAGTTTTTGAACTAATACTAATTTTCCCAGTTGTAACAGTTTCATGAGGGCAAGAAAATTTTAAGAGACGTTTATAATAAAGATAATTTTGGTGGAAATCTTTTTGAAGACATCTGTATATATCATTAAATTATTTTGGGGGTGGGTTTTTTGGTGGGTTTTTTGGTGGGGTTTTTTTTTTCAGGAAAACTTGCCTAAAGGATTTTTACCTCAAAATGGAAGACCAAGAAGCCAAATTAAATCTTCAGTTTAGATATGCCTGTTATTCACTTTCAGTTTCCATTAACTGCATAAAGTAATACAACAATAGCTCTGTCAGACTTCTACAAGCCCATGCGGAGTTTGCACTCCGCCTGGATTGTCAAACATCCAGAAACGCTGGACAGATGGCCAAGGGCAGAGCAGAAAAAGAGTACGTAAAAAGCCTGTTTCACATGCCATTTCTGTTTGGCAAGCACAGCCCTCTGTTAGACCTCAAAATCACCTATTTGAAGAATCCAAACCACAGAAGATCTATGGATTTAAATCACCAGAAACAGATAACAAGTGGCACGTACCATGGCCAGTTTACACAGGTACTTCCCAAGCGCCACCCTCTGTCTCTCAGAGGTTAAAAACTGCCTTGCAGTACGTCTCAAGAGCCAGATGGTACTGCCAGAAAGGAGCACAAATGAAAACGTATAGACATATGCTCTTCTGTAGTCTTCAGCCCCTTGAGATAGTCCTCAAAACTAGGATAAGAAAAGCTCTGCAGGCTGTTGGGAGACATTTGCATGCCAGAGGCCCACATTTTGTTTCTCCTCCTACTTCATAGATTCAGTTCTCTCAGCTGTCAGCAAGGGATCTCTCATAAGCGCTAAGACTTGAAACAAGATTAAATGCTATGTTAAAATTACCTTTCTGGCAGCTAGCTCTGGATGGGAGGGTTCTTCTATTATCTGAAGTGCTGGGTGCAAATTATTACCTTTAAGTCATTTTTGTAAAGAGTTTCAGCCTAAATATATTTAACAATGGGGCAGAGGTCTAATGAAATATACCATTCAGCTAAATGAATGCACGTTGTCTTAGCGTGTTACTAAATATTCATTTTTATAGCTTAAAGTGATTTCTACTTTAAAAAAAGAGAAGAAATAAAAAAAGTTTGATTTATCCTGCCTTCAGAATTGTAAAATATATATTGAACCAGTATCCCAAGTGTTTCCTTCTTCTGTTTACTAATGAAACCTCTTGACAGTCTTCATTAGAAAGTGTCACACAGAACTCTTTGATCTGGTAATATAGCAATGACAGATTTGACATATTATAAAATACCAAAATATAAACTTAAACGCTGCTGATTTTTTCCATGAAAAAATATGTAAGCTTTACCATGCCAACTAAAGTTAATTCCACCTAATAAATTACAGAAATAAAGAAGTCTTTTCCTTTTATAAAGGTTAGTTTAAAACAAGACATTTGAAAAAGTACCACAAACAGCCTTTGTCATTTTCTATTTGTCCTTCCTATTATGTCTTCAGTCTGATCTTCTAAATATTAAGTTTAACTTTCTTTGTGATTTTTTTTATTATACTTTATTTGTATTTTTGTTTATTTATTCTATACTTTGCTTTGTTTTAATGACTTCCATTACCTATGGAAGTCAATTGCATTATAACTACCACATGCAAAACTGTGGATCTGTCTAAGCAGTATTGCTTTTTTATTTCTTTTTTTTCTGTTCTTTTAAGCATAATTACAGTACTAAGTAGCGGTACCAGTGAAAAAGTAACTTCTAACATGAAAGCTTAGACACTGTCAACAGTCAGAGAGATTTTGCTTGTGCAAATACACTAAAATATATCCTGGCAAATACTTCCAAAAGAAAAGCAATAACGAAAATACTATTTGTGAAAAGAGACAGAAAAAAAAAAATCAACAATTAAACCAAAAAAAAATTTGCTTCTCCAGGTAAGTGAAAATAAGCCTTAGTTCAAAGTAGTGACATGGGTAAGAATATATCAATAGATCCAAGTCAGAAGCTTTTCACTTTTTATTTTTTTAAAACTTTTCAAAGATTTCACAGTGAAGTTGACTTTCCAGATCTATTACATAAATGGAGTGACTAAGGCAACTGGGATTGTTTAGTCTGGAGACGAAGGGGCTGAGAGGAGACCATATTGCTTTCTACAGCTGCCTGAAAGGAGACTGTACTGAGACAAGTGTTGTTCTCTTTTTCCAAGTAATAAGTGATAGAATGAGAGAAAATGGCCTCAGGTTGTGCCAGAGGAGGTTGAAACCAGATATTAGGAAAAATTTCTTTACTGAAAGATTGGTGAAGCATTGAACAGGCTTCCCAGGGCAGTGGTGGAGTCACCATCCCTGATGGTGTTCAAAAAATGTGTAGATGTGGCACTTCAGGACATGGTTTAGTAGACAGCTGGATTTGATGAACGTAGAAGACTTTTCCAATCTTAATGATTCTATGAACATTTTTAGTATGGACATTTCCTATGTAGTCTCTAAATTTAACTATGATAATACTTCCTTCCGTCACAGAGATGTTGCATATTACAGGTGGTAAGATACACCAGTGTTATTACATAGGGAATATACATACTGGTTCAAGCTTCCTAGTGAAATTTATCAGAAAAATATAAAAGGAAAACTGAGAGCTTCAGAATTTCATCAGAAACATAAGCATATGCATAACACCTTAAGATTCTTTTAATTAAATTTTCAAGGCTTTCAAGTTCAGAACTTCATCTAGAAAAGCATGTATGTACATCTGTAGCAATTTCCAGATAATGTTTGATTACAAAGGTTAGTTATCATCAGCACACATACTCTAAACAGACATTTAGAGCAAAAGAAGTTGTTGTTTGCTCAATAAACCAAAACATATGTCATGTTTTCTGTTTCAACAAAAAGTCTTGGAAAGAAAACAAGACCGTCCACAGACAGGCTTCCACACCTAAGTTTCCATGTACACCTTGCACAGACATCAGTGAAAACATTTGGAAGTAATGGCCATTAATGTTAATCACCCCATTGTGCCAATAACTCAATCCAGCAGTCTCAGGCTCTACATTATATACTTAAGTATATGAAAATTACAACCACCTCTGATCTGCTCACTTCTCCAGTGGCATTTTTCTACCTTTACACATTGCTTACAGTACTGAGTCAGAAAACAATAATGAGCGATCTCACGGTGAACTGGATGGAGAGACTCATGTGGCTAAGATACATTTGAATTTTCTGCACTCTTTTTTGGTCCTAAATTAGTTTTTAAGTGCATCAGTCCACTGCCCAACCTGCTAAACCTTTGAAGCAACACAGAAGATAGGGTGGTGTTGACAGGAGGACAACTGGCAGCAGACAACACACATCAAAGAACATGCAATTGTGGTTTTACATTATGGTTTCTCATAAAGTTATGTTATAACGACTCTTAAAAGAACAACAACAACAAAGTTATAATGTGCCATATTATATTCAAGCCAGTTAATTAGTAAATTGTCTAGTGCTTTTTTAAATAATGTTTATATCCTTTTCAGATAACTCAACACAGTCTGCAGACTTCACAAATACAAGTATGAATATTAATGTTTTAATTCACAACAATCCTGAAATATCAGGAATGTTTGCACAATAATGCAGACATTAAGCTGCCTGATCTATGCCATATACAGAAGAAACTGGAAATAAAATCCTGACTGAAGTAGCTAAAAGAAATTTCTGAATTTTGCAGAAAAAACTGTGAGCTAATTTCCTGTATAAGACTGTAGATTTTTTAGAACTATTTTTATTTCATTTTCCTGACAGTAAAAAAAGTTATTTTACTTTGATGTGACCTAAAAATTATATATTTCAAGCCAGATAAATTTGAAACTTCCCTGCTACCTAGAGAATTGTAATTTAAAGGCTATCCTCTCATGCTGAGGAGGCTCCCACGAAGGTCTTGCCACTATTTTAGAGGCTGGCTATCAGAGCAGAGCCACCCTGCTCCTTTCCCCAGGGCACCAAGTTGTGACCAGAGATATCCAGTGCCTCTCCCTCATTGGTTCTCCAGCATCACAAAAGGGAAAGATTTTGCTGAGGGGACTCGAGATAACACCTCTTTGCTGCTGTTGAAAGCAGTCCATAGGCAGTTTGGGCTGGGATTGACAAGAGCAGGAGGAAGCCATAAACCATTTCCCTGGTTTTGCCATTGCACTGTGGCCCAGGTTTCGGTGCTGGAGGTAATAATTAAGGTTACAGAACATGTGTGTTAGGCATCAGCCCCTCACAGGTAGCTAGATGGTAAGTGTGCATGCAAACCTCTAAGTTGGGAAGGCATCTTCATAGTCCGAAGAGAGGAAAGATAAACTAGAAAAAAAAAAAAAAAGAAAAAAGAAAAAAAAAATTGATAGGGAAACTCCTGACAATTCATTTTTAAAAGTAATGGGACAAGGACATAATATTCTGTGCTGCCTGTAACGTTTCTAGGTTTCGAACTGTGGTCTCATTTCTGCGTATTATAATAAGATATGTTTTGATTGTTAACAGGAACCCATTTATTTTATGTTTTGGACTCAATACCTACACAGATTTGTGAAATCTTCTTATTGATCACCACGCCTGAGGTACAACCAAACTATTGTTTCCTTGCCTGTGCACAACAGCCACCCAGGTAAAAGCCCAGTATGCCTATAAAGTGGCAGAATAAGAAAGCAAGTGAGAGTGTTCCTCGCTTTGCCCTCTATTTGTGAGTAAAGACAGATCATCCACTGGGTCTTATCGATTGGTGCCTGCCATAGGGACTCCAGGGTCCTCAGCAGTGTTTATGATATTTTACGCCACATTAACTGTTGAGATGATATGCTATGACAGATCTTTAAAAAAGTGTACCCCTGAGCTCTAAATTGTTCCAATTATGCCTTTAGCATAACAGTTCCCTACCAAGGGGCATCGCTCAGTGCCTTAGGAAAAGAAGCAGAGGAGAGAAGCCAATAATCTTCGCATATGCTGACCTCCCTCTACCCTCACCCAGCAGAAGCCTGTCATTGCTTTCCTTCACTGTAGCTTTTCATAATCCTTAACATATGGCCTTTGTTTTGATAGGCATGAAATTACATCAAGGTCATTTTTAATAACTGTCAATAGCCCCAGAACAGCGCTCAGCATTATTGACACCTTAGTTGAAGGGCTCAGAGAGCTGTAAGTAGTGCACAGACCCTGCTTGAGAAAGCTGATCCACTGGGAAACAGATTATTATTGATATTAGTAAATTAGTATTGATAGAAATTTGATGAGTCTCGTGCATCTGGATCCCTCCACAATACACTAATGTCAACCAAAGCCCACAGCTCTCTCCATTTCAGACAGGCAATTTATTTGCATTCTCTACATCTCTTTGTTGGTTGGTGGGAAAAGGGAATAGCAGGGAGTGGGGGGGAAAGAAAAGCATGCAAGACAACAGCAACCTATGCTTGCAGACACATATCAAGTAGCTTCTGGAAAACTGAAACTTCTAACGAAGTATCAGTTTTCTCTTAATTGGAGAGCAAAAATCCCTTCCACACACATTCATTTATCCTCCTAGGTCCTGTTTTTACCATTTCCTTCTTTTCTACCTCCATTTCTGCACCTGCTTAGCTTGGCCTAACCAGAGGTAAAAATCAAAGTGTGTATCTTATATAGATTCTTTTAAACATCTTGGAGATATTTGCAATAATGTCTAATACTGTCTTTACACTGCTACGTCTGTTTGCATTATGTGGAGCCAGCACACAAATAGTGGAAGGCACCGCGTACTTTGGTTCAGGCCATTATGCTTTCATACAGGAAAGACAGGAGAGTGAGATTCACCATTGGTTTCTATCATTTTTCCACAACAACCTTATGCTAGTTGTTGCTATGACATAACAGGTTGACTTTAATACACAAATATTTAGAGGCCCAGAACAAAGGGATCAAGCCTGCCTCCAAATGTCAACAACATAGAAATGAAATAGAAACTCTGTCAGACTTGAAAAGTCAGAGATATAATGGAAAAAAAAAGAACAGACTTACTTACACTTCAGTTACCCAAAACGTGCTCTAACTCTGCATCAGCAATGACGGTTTTGACATTCTGCATGTAAAATGCAAGTTGTTAAGCATTTGAATTCAAATATAAGCTGCAAAAGTTTAAGTTTTATACTTCTCTCTTACTTTTGTATTTAAAAAAAAATATACATATCTCAATCCTAAGTCTGATTTTCACTCTCATCTGTATTAAGATTTTACTATTCAAAACTATGTACAGCACTTGAGGATCCTGTGTGACAGCTTGGTCTGTTTGACAACTTCATTGTAACATGTTCGTTTACTTCCAGGGCAATGTTTCAGTTCCTTTTCTACTGGTAACCCACACAGAGTGAGTTAATTTGAACACTCTGCCCACTCTTGCCAAATAGGGATATGAGCCCTTACCATGTCACATAAAGAAGTTTTCACAACAAAAACATCTATTTTCTTTTTCCTAAATGGAAGCAGATTGATATCTACTAGATCGCTAAATGGTAAAATGATACAAACGTAAACATTCCTTGTTCCACTGATTAAAATTTCTTTTCGCATCAGATATTGAAAGATTATAAACCATATAAATATAATAAAATTAGATGTACTACAAAGAGCCTCGTCCAGAGAGAAACCTGTAGCCAGCCACTGCAGTGCAATAATATGGTAGACAAATATGTCTTTAAGAGCAAGACCTAGTCTGTTCTCTATTCACCCAATAGCTGCTGCTACTAGAAACAAAACAAAAAGTTTAAGAGAATTAAGAGAATTCAGAAATTCTGTTAAACCTATAGTGACATGAGTATTTCTTGCTAATGAACACAAAAAAATATCCCAAAGCTCTCAAAACAAAACAAATAAAAGCAATTGCAACTGGAATTTTACATTATTCCTTACAGCAATGCCTTTAAGAAGTCCCTCACTGCCAACCCTGCTTGAAATTTTGCTTTTCAACTATCTTCACTGAGCAAAACGCTGCCTTCTTACTGTTTTGCAAATCTTCCAAATAGCACCAATACACTCAGAAATCAGTAATGTTCAGAGCTCATTAACCTCATCATGACTTTAATACGTTATCATTACACTTTGAAGACCAACATCAGCAGAGCAAGAGGCAGATAAATCTTTGAGTCTCATAACAACTCCAGAGCTGACTAAAACCAAGTTTTACTCGATTCCCTGCTAAACTCAGTCCAAAGTACTTCCGGCAACTAGTAAGTTCAGTAGATGTACATTAAATATCTTTAGCTCTGCTGATCCTAGTGTCCAGTGGGAGAAAGTAAAGAAGACAGAAATAGACTCTTCTCAGGGATACTCGGTGAATGTACAAGGGGCAATGGGCACATCCATACAACCAAGAAATGAGTTTCCTTACTTAAACATAAGGAAAACCACACACAACATTCTTAATGTAAGAGTTATCAAACATCAGAACAGGTCTCTCAGAGAAGTTCTGGAGTCTCTATAGAGGACACAGCTTTGAGCAATCTGCTGTAGTTGGTCCCTTTCAGCAGGGGATGTTGCACTAGGTGGTCTTCAAAGGACAATTCCCCATGTCCACTCTTCTACGACCCCCAAAATTACTCTTCTCCTCACCAAGTGGCCTTTCGATCCTAGCCTCAATCTAATAGCTAAAGTAATTCTTTTCTTCTAATTCTCTCACTGTTCCTCCCAAGAATAACTTCCTAACCTTTGCACAGGAAAAACAATTCAGTTTCAAAATTCTTCAAAAACAATTCACAGGTTGTCAGGCTAACAAGATATCATTAAGACAAAATGCTAATTTTAGTAGTACATGGTTACCTCATTGAAATACTCACATGCATTTTGACACAGGAGAAAAGCTCCACAGTAGCAGTAGGTAAGCTAGATGCTCTTCACCTTTCTTCTCTGCAGTTAGAAATAGAGAAAAGTTAAATTTACACATGAGGAATCCAAATGCATCCAAATGCAATCCTTATCTTGGGCGGGAGCAAAGGGAAGGTCAGTATTTCCCAAGTACTCTCTTTACATCAGCCAGGTTTGTTGCCTTATTCTGGAACAATGTTGCATGATTTGTGTGTCCATATGTGAATAGGAAGCAAGTAGAAAAGGACAGCGTAACACTTTGTTTTGATTCTAAATAAAAATAATTATATTAAGAAGATTTTACTTCAATCTCATTTTAAATCAGTTATATGTGTCAGTCCTTTAGTGCTAAAGAGGACGAGAAAATGGTAGGAAGTATTAGGAGGGAGTTTGTTTCTTTTTTTCCTTTTTTATTTTGCTATAATTTCAGCTGAAGTCTAAACTGTCTAAACCCAAAGGCATCTCCAAAAATACCTCCTCACATAGATATGACAGTTCAGTACGTTTTGCAGTATATTAGAATTTACATATCAGTTTTCAGAAAGTAACACCTCACAACACCCAGTTGATGTGAATTAGCTTGGCAATCAGCTACAGCTGATTTAGGTACGTAGCCTGTTAAGAATATAACAAGAGACTTTCACATTTTCTGGAAGACAAACACTTATTTACATGCAGCATACTACTGTGTCTTTATTATATGCTATTTAGTGACAAAAACTACTCCATTTTCTACTTTGCCTCATTCTGTATTTCTGTCTTGCCTTAGTAAGTAAGCTCTTAATGATTGTCATAAATTAGGTTTGTATGTTTGAAAACTATATTCATGCTGTTAGTAAGGATGACCTCCCAGATAGCAAGAAAAACACACTATTAGCACACTGTCTGGCTACAGAAGTATATATAGGTATATATTAGTATATAAGGTATACATTTTGGGCAGGCTTTGTTTTTGAAAATTGGTTCTATCTTATGTCAGCTTCAGCTTGTAAAAGCACTTTTGGACCTGCTATGAATAACTATACAAGTAGGCACATTGAGTGGTGCCAACATGTTGCTAGTCACAGTATCACAGTATCATAAGGTTGGAAAAGACCTTTGAGATCATCGAGTCCAACCTATGACCCAACACACCTACACCTGCTCCTACTTGTTAACTACACCATGTCACTAAGGGTGTCATCCAATCTCTCTTTAAACACCTCCAGGGACGGTGACTCCACCACCTCCCTGGGCAGCGCCTTCCAGTGACCAATCACCCTCTCAGTGAAGAACTTCTTCCTAATGTCAAGCCTAAACCTCCCCTGACGAAGCTTGAGACCGTGTCCTCTTGTTCTGTCGCTGGTCGCCTGAGAGAAGAGACTAACCCCTGCCGGACTACAACCTCCTTTCAGGCAGTTGTAGAGAGCAATAAGGTCTCCCCTGAGCCTCCTCTTCTCCAGGCTAAACAACCCCAGCTCCCTCAGTCGCTCTTCATAGGGCTTGTGCTCCAGCCCCTTCACCATCCTCGTCGCCCTCCTCTGGACACACTCCAGCATCTCAATATCCTTCTTAAACTGAGGGGCCCAGAACTGGACACAGCACTCAAGGTGCGGCCTGACCAGTGCCAAGTATAGGAAATGATAACTTCTCTAGTCCTGCTGGTCACACTATTCCTGATGCAGGCCAGGATACTGTTGGCTTTCTTGGCCACTTGAGCGCACTGCTGGCTCATGTTGAGTTTCCTGTCCACCAGCACTCCCAAGTCCCTTTCTGCCTGACTGTTCTCCAGCCACTCTGTCCCCAGCCTAGAGCTCTGCATGGGGTTGTTGTGTCCGAAGTGCAGAACCCGGGGCTTGGACTTGTTAAACCTCATGCTATTAGAGTCAACCCATCTCTCCAGCCTGTCAAGGTCCCTCTGTAGGGCCCTCCTACCCTCCAGCAGATCGACACTTCCTCCCAGCTTGGTGTCATCTGTGAACTTGCTGATGAAGGACTCAATCCCCTCTAAACAAAGTCCAATCAAAGTAAGTTTTATCTAGAAACAGGACTGGAAACAAGATGACTTTCCTTGCAGGTGAGAACCCCACCACCAGGCTTCACAATCACCCTTACTCAGTTAGTCTTACAATCTTTGCCAAAGATTATGGGGTCATTAATTTGAAAATAAGTACTTCAGATGGGAAGGCTGAGAGGTCATTATCTCAGAGCATCTTTACAGGATGAGAGGATCAAGTCCATCATTAGCAAGTTCGCATAAGATACCAAGCTGGGTGGAAGTGTTGATCTGCTGGAGGGCCATACTTTGATCTAATTTCCCTATTAAGTTTAACCTGAAAACTAAAGTGGAAAAAAATATCTGTACAGAACTGTACAGAACTGTCTATTTCAGCTTTTCAAGAAACAACAATTCTTCAATATGAAATTACTAACTTTTTCTGCAAATACTTTCTTATTTTAATTTTATTTCTTTTAAGCAAATTAATTATCTAGGAAAAAAAATAAATGCCCAGTTTGAGTTTTGAGATCTGCCAACTTCATAATAAAAATTCCACCTCTAGCTTATTGCTGGGCTGCAGCCATTTGGTAATATGCCAAATGACTTCTCAGCAAGTGCTTTCAAAATATTGGAAATTCAGCTTGCTGTGACCATAGGCAAGACACAGAAATGTTTATGAAGTAATACCACCCAGTAAGAAGGCAGAACCAGTGCTTATGATTCACAACTGAACAAACATCCATGGGGAAGACAGACAGGACACACATAGGTCATCAGCTGTAGATCCGAGATCTACTTGGCATAGGTTGGACTATTATTTACTATGCTTTCACTGAATGTACTTTCCAGATAAAAGTGATGCTTAGCAGTTTATACAGAGTAGGAGAGGTGAGGTGGAAGTCCTATAATAGGCAACACCTGCAAATCTGTAGAAAATTTGCAAACAAAACAAGCAGTTACATTCCTCAAAGGCAAAGCAAGTTAACACTCAAGTGTGAAAATGAATATGAAAAGAAGAAAAAAAAAATCACCTGTGAGTGGGAAATGCTTCAGTGGAATCCAAATCTAAGAGACAAACTGGAAATTCAAGTAGCCATAACCATTGAAAAAAGGGGGCTTGTAGATTGAAATACTGGATTTGAAAGGTCCCGAATACTATCCTAATGACCTATTGAGCAATACAAAGCTCACTCCTCCCACTGCCTGAAAAAGAAAGAAACCCACAGAATAAACAGAAGTGGTAAAAGAGCAGAACTTTCTCCAATTGTGTAGCCAGATGTGAAAACAAAGGTAACAAACAGAACTATGCATAAAAAATAGAAAAACATTAGAACCTAATCACAACTCATTCTCCACTGCCAGTTCAGCTTATCTTTTGATAATACCTGTTCACCTCCCATTTCTCTTCTGCATGTGCAACAAATGATCTAAGGAAGATCTTTATAAAGGAGAACATAGAATAAATACTATTTGTGTATTAGTTCAAATTATTGAGGGGTTTTGTTTTCCTTCTTCCTGTCCTCGCTAAACATGAAGAATACTTCTCTTAAATAACTGTCAATATGGATGCAGCATATAGCAAGGGGAAAAATTCATGCAGCTATGTTATGTAATATCAGATTGCAATACATTAGCTAGCCTGAGAGAGCACTTTGTTAGTAAAGTATGTATCTTCTGAAATGTGTTAATTAATAAGAAATGTGTCTTTTTTTTTTTTTTTTTTTTAAGACAGGTAGGGGGGAAAACGTGTCATTTGGGGAGAATTTCATCCCTGGATATTACATAGAAATGTACCCACAGAACAGAAGGTGTTTCAACTCTTCTTAGGTAGATGTTATTCAGGTTAAAAAAAAAGAAAGAAAAAGGCTCTAATGCTGTGTGCTTGTGACATATGAGTGTTTATTGCAAAACCAAGGTCTATCTAAAAATCATGCAAACCAAAACCACTAAAAAACAATGCTAGTAATAAATATAAAATCTAATTACTTGGGCCAAACTTTGCCAAAACCATTGGCAGTGTATACAGGATCAAAAATATTTTATTACTTATAATGAATACATTAAAAAAATTAAGTAACGTCTTCAAGTTTGGCAGCTACAAAAGCATCATGATACATACACTGCCTGTTATCATTTACCCCACTGGTTAAAAACAATCTCACCTTATTTTGGCTCAGTCTCATGATTCCCTTGTATTTGAGGGACACAGTAAACAACACAACACTATTATGAATCCCTCATTAAACTATAGTTCACATTACAGCCAAAAGTGTGCCTTTTTTCATAGTGGAGTCAGTCATACAGAAGATATAGGCAAACTTTATTACAGTTAGCTTGCTACCAGAAAATACAGCACAATTTGCAGAAACTGCCCTAATAATAAGAGGCCTATAGTTTATTATTGGCCATACTTTATCCAGAAACTACCTAATTAATTTACTCCTAGCCCAGTAAACTATTTTCAATCAGGGTTGTGTCTATATCATAGACATACTGTTAGCTTAAATTTTTTGCTGAATGCAAAATATTTCAGAATAAATTTCCTGAAAGAGAAAAACCTATAACATTATCATAAAAATGAACAGAACACCCCAGCAGCAAAATCCCAACCAAAACAGACACATACACAACAAGAAAAAAAAATAATCAAAGCTTAAATAGCAGTACTTTAAGAATACTTCATCACAGTTGTGAAGATACAGAAGTCCCAAGAACAGATTTCAGATCACCAGACAGTCAGAGGGAATCCTGTTATTTAATAGCAGGAAACAAGCTTTTCAAGTGGCGTGCTCTCTGTTACCACTTTAATGCACAGGGAGATCTTTGTAAGAGGCTCTGGTAATTGCATGACCTTTGGTTCAAGCTTAAACCTGCACTTTTGTTCCATTTGATAATCTCAGTTTCTCATCGTGGCTCCATTTTAGATCCAACAGTACATTTTTTGGTATTGCTTTTCAACCTCTTTGCTAGCTTAGGAGTGGATGCTGAACTGGACAGTGGAGATGTCTCAGCTGCCTGGTAGGTGGGATTCCCCTGCATTTATGTAACCTCTAGGCTACCCCCCTAGCACAGACGCACAAAGTAAGTCAGCAAAGTCATGACATGAAAAATCTCAGGCCAAATTTGTGAAGAATAGTAGTACTTCAGTAACCACAAAACAGATGCTTCTGAGACTGTCCTGTAGCTCTTGGCTGGAGAACCTGTGAAAGGAGAAAGCTAGCAGGCTGGAACGGCATGCCAAAAGCATATGATCCAGCGGGTGAAGAGGCACTGGAACAGTGTGCACACTGTAATATTGCATTATGCTAACCAGAAAGAATTCAGTCTGATACTGACAGAAACAGGACATGGGAGAGGTGGAACATAGGTTTCAAGGAACTGGAAGAAACTTGGCATGAAACAGCTCTTGTGTTTTAAAGCTTTCCCAGGCTAATTTTCAGGTAGAAGGGGTAGAAGGGTGATGGGAAAAAAGGAACAATATTGCCAAGAAAGACAGTCCTGGGGAAACACTTTTCTTGTACTGATGGAGGTGCAATGAAAACCAGAAATCTGGAGGACTTGAACAATTCCTTGTGTCCCTGGTAAATGATATACCAGGAATCTAAACAGCATCAAGGGAAAAATCACCTATTTTTGGAACAGGTGCTAAAAGCTTTGGCATAAAGGGTTGAAAGTGTTTTACAGATACCTCATGGATACCAGCAAGACTGATCCCTGAACAATTTTTTTTTCCCAGATGTTGACTTGATATAAAGAAGACATCAAAGAGAAGAAAGTAGAACTCTGATCATTATTTCAGAGGAGCCAAACGGAAGGACAACATGCACAAGCACCTTGTATTTCCATCCTGTAGAACCACAGCATGTCAAGCAGTGTACTTGGCCACCACTCACATTAAGTATCTGTTCACCCATCTGTTTGCAGTGAGACTGGAACTTTTGTAAAACATTTGAAGTAACACTAAAAAATAAATTGCCACATTTTTTTACTGCTCTACACAAGTCATAGGTCATTGCATTTAGTTTAGTAAAGCAAATCTTACTATACATTGTGTTTAAGCAGAAGTACACTCAGACATCTCATGCCAACGCCTTGGCAGAGATGGCACACTCCCCTGAACCTTGCGAGCATAGAAACCAACCATGTCACAGGGGATGCTGAGACTTAACCACCTGCTGCCTGCACAGCATCTCGTCTTGGTGCGGTTGACTGCATACCTACTTATCCTACTTTTAGCATAGTCTTCAGGTCTCCTGAAAGAGGTTAAAAATAAATTCCATTGACTTAGGTCTCAAGACAGTTTAACCAAAGTCTCTGTCAAGGATGTCACGATGATGGCCCTGACAAAATTACTAAAGAGACCTAGATAATAATGTCTGAATTTCCCCAGTAAAAAAAAATACAGGGGATGGTTCATACTTGGAAGATAGTTCACAAATTGCTCTAACACATAGGAACTCTTTCTACAACCATTGCCTCAAGAGATTTGGGAATTACTCCAGTGCTTTGGAGGACAAGCCAAAGATAAACACAAAATGTAGTCATATAAAGAGACCACATACTATGGTAGTTCTGGCTGAGATGATGATAATGACGGGTCCAAAATTGTAGCCTGGTAATACTGATCAACAACAGAAAAGGTACACTGTGAATCAGTGTCATCTGAAGAGAATAGTTAGCCCAAGCAACATAAGTTTTGGGTATGAGAATTGAACATAGGTGATTGCATAAGACTGGCTTTAACGCTTCACAGTATCACAGTATTATAAGGTTGGAAAAGACCTTCGAGATCGAGTCCAACCTATAACCCAACACCAACTCATCATTTAAACCATGGCACTAAGTGCCTCATCCAATCTCCTCTTAAACACCTCCAGGGACAGTGACTCCACCACCTCCCCGGGCAGCACTTACAGATTTTAATTCAATTCCAGTAATAATACATGTATATAGAAGGTGAATTGTTTATACGCAGAAATCTTCAAGAGTAACACAGTTTCAAAGAATATTTTCAATGGGTTTTAGTGCATTTTGTCTACAATAAAGTGAAAAAACACGTTGGTACAATATTTATACAATTATTTATTGTACAATAGCAATGGCTGTACAAAAATAATCTTGTAGTAGTTCAACTTGCATCACTTAAATTGACATTTTTGGTTTGTAAACAGCACACATTTGCAGGGAAGAGGCATGTTCTTGTGTACAGTTCTTCAACCAAAAGCAACTATCAGGTAAAGGCCAAAAATAAAAGATATGATGATCTTAACAGGCAGTTATGGCAAACATTGCCATAAACTGCAACAGAACAAAAAAGCTCCACTCCTAGTCGTTAGATATTTGTCACAATGTATACACTGTATGCTTTTGTTTGAATAGAAAAGCAATTATGTTTTAATACACTTATATTCTACTCATGTCCTCATCATTCTAGCATAATGAGTCATTAGAAAAAAGAATATTATATACAGCAGTACAGCTTATTGTTCTGTGCAAATTATTATTGCATCAGCTGAGCATAAGTACCTGACAGTTTGGAAAGCTTAGTTGTCAGCAGTTTCTGTTTGTTTGTACTATCCATGCAAGCTTCCAGAAGGCTTTTTCTTCATCTAGCCCTGTTTTCTGCCACTACTGAACCTAAAGCTTATGACCCTGCATCAGATACAGGCACAGAGGACACAGTTTTATGACATCAAAAAAATCTTTGTACAGCTGCATGTGACTGGCTCCCGTGAGGCACAGATGCATCTGAAGCATGTCTAGAAAGCACAATTACCATGACTACAGCAGAGTCACTTATTTAATGCAGTAAACAGTGGATATTAAATAAATAAATAAAAAGTATAATACTCATTTTCATATAAATCAGCATCATCAAATTGCTGGAATACACAACCAAGACAGATAGGCTGTGGAGATCATTGGTTTTAAATGAGGAGAGTCAGAGTTCAGGCTGCTTTCTGCAGATGACCCGATTATCCTCAAACCAATGCCAAGATAAAAATCATGCTTCCACACCCATAAAGCTACTATATCACCTCTGAAAAGGAAGCTATGAAAAACAACAGTAGCCAAGGTGAAATGTTAGGCAAGGTTAAACTATCTGTCTTTACACAGTATATACTATGTCCTTGTCCTCACCTATTGCAAGATGTCAGGAGCACGACCCTAGCAAAGACCTCCTGCAGCTGGGGAGACTGCAGAAGTCATCTCCACGAGAACTGAATCTCTCTCCTGCGATGATAACCTGACCGGTGCTGACTATTAGCTGTGCTAGAGCCATTACCCCACAAACCATAAAGAGCATAAACAAAGATGGACAATTGGTAAAGAACACTGAAAGGCCAAAATTCTGCTCTGCAGTAATTATTGTTTAAGAATGTCACAAAAGCAACTTGCACTATAATGTCTCTCCCATTAAGTTTACAAATAACATTTTTGGAAACTAATAGAAAAAATATATTCTTTCTGAACATAGTTGGTTCAATTGGCTTCTCAGATAAAATTTCTACGCACCTTGGACATCTGAAACTGAATTTACTAATTACAATACTATTCCTGTATCAATGAGTCACTGCACTTGATTGGCATCAAAATAGGGAATATGAACATGCATGTGGGAGAACAGTTAATTGGTTCCTATCCTACAGTGATAGTGGCATGCCATTAATTCTTCAGCATATGGCACAAAATTAGAGCCTATTGCTACTGCATTTTCAACACGTTAGAATGTTAATACTAGGTTGCAGTCTATAGAAATCTAATAAAACAGATGAGAAATAAGATTCAGGTCTTGGCAAATTCTGGTTTGCCTTTTTTTTTTTTTCTAAACAGTAAACTTTAAACCATGAGTAAATAACATGTACAGAGAAAGCATTTTAAAGTCTCTTTTACACAGCTAAAGAGAAGAAGGAACAAGCGATAAATAGCTCCATGTATGGAGCACTAAGGTTACCCTCAAAAATCAAAGCTTTTGTTGCGAAGTTACAGACATAATGTACTATAAGTCTTTTATAAAAATGCTTATGGTACCTTTGTGAACACTAATGCACCATTACTGGAACTCCTGGTGAGGGTTTATATGATACTATGTTTACAGAAAAACTATTTTAAAGGTTTTACAGTAAAAAAAATGAATCACGATAGCCCTTATGATAAGAAACAAACTGAAGCAGAAATAGACTTATGCTAAACAAAACCTTTTTTGGGTTTTAAATACTATAATGCTCAGCATATTCTTGCTTTACAGTTCTGTTTGATTGTTGATTTTCTAATGATGATATTGATGTGCTGTTAACAGAAATATGCAGCACATGCTTGCTAATCATGATAAGCATACACTGCAAATCTGTTTGATTGTTAAAATTCCCAGTGATGATATTGATGAGATATTGACATGCTCTTGAGAAAAAAATCCAGCAAACGGTGAATGGTTAAATGAGGTAGGATACACCACATTTCTGTTTGGTTGTTAAAGTTTTGAAACTTATACTAGAGCATTTTAAAGGAAATTTTAAAAAGCACGTGACATGCTATTCTAAATATTCTACACTGTAAAAGTCTTGAAGCAGTATATATATCTTTTTTATGTTTGTTCTGGAAACATATATATAATTTAAAAACTTACTTGACCAACTTTTGGGTAGCACACTGGTAAAATAATAATAAATGAATACAGTATTTTAATAGTTTTTTTCAACCAATTTTTTCACAACAGAAATATAGTCAAAATGAAGGAGGATTTTTTAAAAATTCTTTTTATTAAATAAAAAAATAACACAGACTGCAAACTGAAGGCTATTTCAGTAAATGCAAATAGTAAAGGCAGAACTGTAAATACAAATTTTTTTGCAAACAGAATTTGCATTTTAAAACTATTATTAGTACATGAAAAAAGAAGAAACAAAGTAATACATAAGTATTGAAGTGGAATGCTAAGAAGTTTTCCTGGAAGTCAGCATTACAAAAGCGACATGTATGGCAGTAAACTGCATACCCTGTTCTCTTTGGCTTAGTAGCCTACGAAGACACAAATATTCAGATTTATTCACAACTTTTCCTTCAGCTTCCTTTCTCACTGTGTCACTGCCCCCTACAAAATAAAAAGATACACTAACCACCACACAAAAAGTCAAAAAAACCCATATGTCAAATAAAGTGAGAACTTAGGATGGGGGCAGGGAAAAGAGAAAAACAGCAGTACAGTTGAACACTGAGTGCTCTACAGCAGCAGAACTCACGCTTCAGCACGAAAAACACATTTCATCTCTGATGTAAATTTTTGTTTCATCAACAATATAAGTGATTTAATACTGACTGAACTGATCCAAATCATATTAATCTTCAAGTTGGATGCATGTTTGATGGCCCCTTTTATCTCGGAGGACAGACTGCCATCTAGTGACCGCAAGAGCTTTGCCTGTCAGAAATGACTCGACGCTTGGGTAGAATTTGGAACTGTTTCAAACATCAGCTCTTCTCCCCCACTGCACGCTCCAGCCTGCTCTCTTTGCCAAGGTGGGCACTATAGGTCTTCCATATCCACTGCGGAAAGGTAGTAGTGCTGCTCACAGCCTACCCCAGAGGCAGATTTCAAATAAGCACATAGGACCTCCCTTCTTGATGAATACAAAATAATAAATAAATTATATTCACTGAAGAAAGAAATTGTTCTCTCAAAAAACAGAGTACAAAAGCCCATAGAGAACATTCTTACATATGAGTTGCAGAACTGCCTCAGTCTGTTTTTTCTCTGATGTTGCCTATTCTGACTTTCAGACTTTTTCACCACTGAAACTTAGAACTGAACAGAATCCCAAATGCTATCGTTTGCTAAAGGATAGCACGATGAGAGCAAGAAACAGACAAAAACTTAAGCATCAGCAAATTCCAATCAAAGAGAGTGATAAGCATATCTAGGAATCACAGAATCTTTTAGGTTGGATAAGATTTTTAAGATCATCAAGTCCAACCATGAACCTAATACTACCAAGTTCACCACAAATCATGGTCCTAAGCACCACAACTACACATCTTTTAAATATCTCCAGGGATGGTGACTCAACTACTTGCCTGTGCAGCCTGATCCAACACTTGACAACCTTTTAGTGAAGAAATATTTCCCAATATCTGGTCTAAACCTCCCCAGGTGCAGCTTGAAGCCATTTCATCTCAACCCATCCCTTGCTACTTGGGAGAAGAGAACAACCCATCTCACTGCAACCTCCTTTCAGGCAGTTTTAGACAGTGATGCAGTCACTCCTCAGCCTTCTTTTCTTGAAATTGAACAACCCCAGTTCCCTCAGCCACTCCTCATAAGACTTGTGCTCCAAACCCTTCACCAGCTTTGTTGCCCTTCTTTGCACACACTCCAGTAGCTCAACATCTTTCTTGCAGTGAGGGGCCCAAAACTGAACACAAGATTCAAGGTGTGACCTTACTGGCTCCAAATACCAGAGGTCAATCACTTCCCTAGTCCTGCTAGTCACAATTTCTGGTACAAGCCAGGATGCTATTGGCCTTCTTGGCCACCTGGGAACACTGCTGGGTCATATTTAGCCAGCTGTCAACAAACACCCTCACGTCATAGCATTTTTGCACTGGGCAGCTTTCCAGCTGTTTGTCGCCAGGCCTGTTGCACTGCATGGGGTTGGTTGTGACCCAAGTGCAGGACCCAGGACTCAGTCTTGTTAAACCCCATACAATCAAGCTCAGCCCATTGATCAAGCCTGTGCAGATTCCTCCACAGAGCCTTCCTTCTCTCAAGCAGAACAACACTCCTGTACAGCTTGGTGTCGTCTGCAAACTTGAGGGTGCCCTCAAACCCCTTGTCCAGATCGTTGATAAAGATGTTAAACAGAACTAACCCTAACATTGAGCCCTGGGGAGCACTGCTTGTGACTGGTTGCAAAGTAGATTTAACTCCATTCACCAGAACTCTTTGGACCCAGCCATCCAACCAGATTTTTTGCCAGAGAATAGTACACCCATCCAAGCCCCGAGCAGCCAGTTTATCTAGGAGAACGGTATGGGAAACAGTTTCAAAAGCTTTACTAAATTCTAGGTAAACAACATCCATAGGCTTCTACTAAGCAGGTCACCTTGTCATAGAAGGAGATCAGGTTAGTCAAGCAGAATCTGCCTTTCCCAAACCCATGCCAACTGAGCCCGATCCCCCTATTGTCCCGTACATGCCATCTGATGACACTCAAGATAATCTCCTCCACAACTTTCCCTGGAAGGGAGGTCAAGCTGACAAGCCTGTAGTTCCCCATATTCTTTTCCAGGATGGGCGCTACCTTTGCTAATGTCCAGCCAGCTGAGACCTACCTGGTTAGCCAGGACTGCTGATGAAAGATGGAAAGGGGCTTGGTGAGCACTTCTACCAGTTCCTTCAGTATCCTTGGGTGGATCACACCTGGCCCCATAGACTCGTGTTTGCATAGGTGGAGTAGCAGGTCACAAACCCCGCTCCTTGGATTATGGGGACTCCATTCTACTCCCCATGGCTGTGTTGCAGCTCAGAGGACTGGGTATCCACAGAACTGCTGGTCTTGCTATTAAAGACTGAGGCAAAGAAGATACTAAGTATCTCAGCCTCTTCCACATCTTTTGTCACTGTGTTTCCCACACCTCTAAAAAACAGGTTGGAGAGTCTCCCTTGACCTCGTTTTACTTCTGCTATATTTATAGAAACATTTTTTACTGTACTTTACCTCAAGTAGTCAGATTAAGTTCTAGTTGGGCTTTGGCCCTTCTAATTTACTCGCTCCATAACCTCAGAACATCCTTGCAGTCCTGCTCCTTCTTCTGAAGGTCATACACTCTGCTTTTTTTCCCCCGACTTCCAACCAAAACACCCTGTTCAGCCAGGCTGGTTGTCCTCACTACCGGCTTGTCTTTTGGCACATGGGGACAGCCTGTTCTTGCACCTTTAAGACTTCCTTCTTGAAAAATGTCCAGGCTTCCTGGAATCCTTTGCCCTCCAGGTCTGCCTCTCAAGGGATTCTGTCAACCAAGCTCCTAAACAGTCCAGATTCTCCCCTTCGGAAGTCCAAGGTGGCAGTTCTGCTAACCCCCCTCCACACACACTTCTCCAAGAATCAAAAACTCCATGATTTCATGATCACTGTGCCCAAGACAACCTCCAACCATCACATCACCCACAAGTCCTTCTCTGTTCATGAACAACAGGTCCAGCTAGGCACCTTCCCTAGTTGGCTCCTCACCGGCTATGTCAGGAAGTTATCTTCCACACACTCCAGAAATCTCCTAGACTGTTTCCTTTCCACCGTACTTTATTTACAGCAGAGACCTGGTACACTGAAATCGCCTGTTAGGACACGGGCTAGCAATTGTGAGGCTTCTCCCAGCTGCTTATAGAATAAATTTTCTGCCTCCTCATTCTGGTTGCGTGGTCTGTAACAGACTCTCACTATATCTGTCTTGCTGGCCTTCCCTCTGATTCTTACCCAAAACAGCTCAACTCTATCCCCACCATCATTAAGCTCTAGACATTCCAAACTCTTTTCTGGCATACAGGGGCACCATACTGACTCTCCTACCTTGCCTATCACTTCTGAAGAGTTTGTAGCCATGCATTGCAGCACCTCAGTTGTGCGAGTCATCCCACCATGTTTCATCCATTTTCATAGATGTCCTGTGTCACAATGACTGCCAGCTCGTCCAGTTTGTTACCCATGCTGCATGTATTGGTGTAGAGACACTTCAGTTGGACTGTCAGCTCTGTCACCTTCTTAGAGGCACACCCCTTAATTCTTTTGAGGTGTTTCACTCTTGACTCCTATTACTTCAGTAGCCCAGCACATCTGAGAGATGCAGGCTGAGGGCCCTTGTTAGAATGTTGTCCCTCTAACCTTGGTGTGTTATCCCTCCCCCATCAGGTCTCGTTTAAAGCTTTGTCAATAACCCCTGTAAGCCTGTGAGAAAAGACCTTCTTTCCTCTTTGAGAAAGATAAATCCCATCAGATGCCAGCAAGCCTGATGCTGTGTAAGCCGCCTCATTATTGAAAACCCAAAATTGTGGCAATAACATCAGCCACAGAGCTATGTGTTAATAGACTGGGTGTGTCTGTTTCTTCCAGAGTCACTGCCTGTAACTGGAGGGAGAGAGGAGAAAGTAACCTATGCTCAAGATTCCCTTACTAGGTATTCCAAGGCCCTGAAGATTCTTTTGATTGCCTTTGGACTACGTGTTCCAGCTTCATTACCTCCTACCTGGAAGAGCAGTAACGGGTAACAGTCTGAGAGCTGTAACAGGCTTGGAAATTTCCTAGTGATGTCCTTAACCCAGGCCCAAGGGACACAGCTGAACTTCCTAAGAGAAGAGTCTTTTTGGCATATTGGACCCTCAGTTCCCCTCAGGAGGAAGTTGCCTACAACCATAACCCATCTTTTCTTTCTCGTGGAGGTGGTCTTAATACAGGGGGTAGGCCTTTCCGACCTTTGAAACACCTCTGGTATAGATTGACTGTTATCCACCTCTTCCACCAATTGGTCTTCCACCTCCAGAGCCTCATAACTCTTCTACAGAGGCACCTGGAAAGGTAAGGTCACCTGCCACCCTGGTCAGGGAGGGATACAGGATCCCCTTGATCTTATGTCTTTTTCTGGTGGGTTCTTTTTTCTGTCTTAGGGAGGGGAAAAGGATGGGTCGAGCAGTCTCTCACTTTCTCAGAGTGAGAGACTTCTACTTCTTCACATAGTTCTGCTACCACGATAAGCAGATCATTTACCTGGTCGCACCTCACACAGGCATAAAAACTAAAAAAAAATAGACAAAGCAATAAGATCCATGTGCTTAATTCTGTCAGCTTGCTTGCTTGTGTCAAACACACCCTCAAGATCAATAATACATTGGAAAACATAACCTTTGTAATAATACAAGTCCATTGAAACCTAGAATTATCCACTGCTGACAATGCAACAACTGCGTAATTAATGGTGTCTTCCTTTAATATGCATTATTATTGTCTTCCAGTTCCATGCACATACTGGAATACATGGTACTGGGCAGAAAAAGTAACTCTGTTTACTTCCAGCTTCAACCCAGTCACCTATTCAGTCTACAGAATCAGAGAAGCTACAGAAAAATCTAGGAGCACATGAATAGAGTCAAGAAAAAAACCACATCTGTACAAGTGTTTGGATAAGCAATTAGTAGATGAGAAAACATTTTAAGAGGTGATGGCATATCATCCTGGTCCTTCCTGCCTGTACAGCAAGAGTCATCAGGAATCTGATGCATTCTGTATTGTCAGTTTTTCTATACATTGCCTTAAGCAACACGACACAACAGGAAGAGAATGACAGACTAGACAGAAAAACTCTTGTATAATCAAGATAGTTATTGTTACTACTACTAATTTTGTGGAGGGAGAATATACAGACAAAACATGCTCAGAACAAGATGTTTCCACAGCATACCAACTTGAATCACCGGATGAGGCAAACACATAATATTCTATTGGAGGTACTTAAGCTAAATGGCTGAAGCAGTTTTCACAGGTCAATAAATTATAAGAACTTGCATGTGGCCTTGGAACAGGTGCAAACTAGAATTTGGTGTTTATTTTTCTTTTTAAGGCTACTATTTGTTCATCTGGAATATGAGATTCAAGTGGCCTCCACAGTGATAAACTTGCAAAATAGTTTGCCTGAAGAAAATTCCGAGATGTAAGTTATAATACTGATGAAAAAGGAAGGAGAGCATGAAAGGTGAGGTTACCAACAAGTCATAGATTCATTCGGGTGGTTAGAAACCAGCTTCTATAACATCCTGAGTGACAGGATTCCTCATCTTGCAGAAAGAGAGTCAAAAGCACTGGATTTGTATACTGTCATGCACCCAGTGCTGGTGCCTAATCTTGGGCTTCAGGTCCAAACTTTCAGGGGTTTATACAGTCAGAAAAGTTTGAGGTAGAACAAAATGCAGAATTATAACACCTCAGTCCATCAAAAAAACCCAATCACTTTGGGTTGGTAGCAGTGCAACATCTAAGAGTGCAGTATTTACATCTGGAGTTCCTGATTACGCTTAATACAGAGGAAATACAGTTCCTTTTCTTTACTTCACTCACCTACCAACAAATGGGTAAATAACTATAGATAAGCACATAAAGGTCAGTTCTAAGTATATAGTACTTGAAGGTATTTTTTCATCAGATTTATCATGGAACTGCAGCTATATTTGGCTATATTCATTGCTTTTAAAGATCATTTTCTATACTGAAAATATTGAATATTTTTGGCCTCTAAATTAACTTCAATAACAATTTCAACACACCTGAGTTTGGCCAACCATCAGTTTTTACAAGAATAAAGCCCACAACATATTGCAAGATTTATGAATAGTTTGTATTAACATTTTGCTTGATCACAGAAATAAAGTGCAGCTTAATGGAGTTTATTCCATAACCTGCTTAGTCAAGTTGAATGCAGTAATGTCAGACTCAATCCCACAAGAAAGAGGTCATCAATCGGCAAACAAGAAACATACCAATAGAACCAGAAATACAATATATATCTATTAACATAGCTTACAAGTTAGCGAAGTGTGGTAACTTATTTCCATGAAGAAAAAAGGTGTCAACAAAATGGTAGTTTTCACACTTTGTCTGTGGTTACAGACGCCATTCCAGGAAGAATTAAAGAGGCAATAAAGCCTGGGTAGGGTAGGGTGGGTGATGGTTAAATCAGACAATTAAGAAGCAGTTGCCAATACAAACTTTATTTTTAAAAAAAGTCAAATATTATTGGATCAATTTTTTTCCACTCAATATAATCATCTCAATCAGTAGAAGAACTTTTAGTTTAAGTTTTGTAGTAAAAAGATTTTTAAGAACATTAACTTTTTAGTATTAGAAATAAAATTTTATTCTAACGCTGTGTCTCAGCTATTGAGCCAATTAAAAATCAGTTCTGTTCTGTGAGCACTTTTGACAATGTGAAGCCTGTGAGAAATTTCAGCTTCCTAAGTGAGAATTAAAAACAAAACAGTGAAGTATTTAATTTCAATTAAAAAACCTCACAAGAGTGACACAGTTGTTATATCATCATTCAGTGCAGTGAGAGTTGTTTCTTAGCTACCAGTTAATAGAGAAACTTCTTGTTTCAGCAGACGAAGGAGGAAAAAAACCTAAAGTTTTAAATCTTGGATAAAGTACCAAGTTTTGGAAGGAAGTGCTCTCAGACAGCACAACAACATTTCAGTCCTTTGCAGTCCTTATAAAGTCACAGACAAGAGAAAGACGAAGTTCTGAGGAAGCTCAAGGAATAAAAATAGTGTGGATGGGAGATTAAAAAATATCTCAAACCATGTAACATTTTTCAAGACATTTCTCAGCGCAAATTGTGCAGAAATACAAACCAAAATACGTCCATAAAGATACAATTAGAGGACAAAGTTTTGGTGATACAGAAACAATTATCTTTTGTTGGGTTACTTAATAAATTCGCCACATTGTTAAACATGTTTTGACATGAGCTACAAGAACAGAAAATGAATTTCAAAAAGAGATTTTGTAGTAGAGTGCAAAGTAGTTATAGCATCAAAAACTGTCCAGATGAATGAAATTATCCCCAAATGAAAGCAGCTGTCCCAAGGAGAAACTATTTTGAACTGAAAAGACATTAGCTTGAATGGAAGCAAGAACCAGGGAGAAATTTAACAAGCTTTGTTAAGTGATCTTATGCTTCATGCCTCCCAGAAGACACTTATGCTCTTCTTGGAGCTTTCCAACCACAGATCCATCGTAAAGTGACTAGTGCCTCACCAGCATAAAAATAAAAAACAACGACAACAAAAAGGTCCCTGAAGTTCACATAGGGTAGAGACGCCACGTAGGCGCATACAAATTTCAAATGCGCATAAATCAGGTTGGAGGTTTTTGGTTACATATTACTGAATGTAGAGAAATATTAATTTTTAGAAAACTGGTCAAATTCATGATGCAAGATAGAAAGCTGCAAGAAAATACCAAAGCATGCAACTACATTCAGCATTTTCCAGCAAGATGTATTTGTGTTGAGCACCATTACTGGTCCACAGAAACTGGTTACTTTTTAACTATTTCTATTCGCTTTTACAACACACATCCTTAGTCGATAGATAAGGAGTCCAGGATTGGGGTCTTGGCCTTCTGAAGTGTCTACGAACATAGCTAGTCATACGCTTTCTTATTCTAATGTCCTTTCAAACCTCAGGTGAACATCCTGCAGGATCAGATAGTAAAGTCCAGCAAGCTGCCTGGGAAAAGGGAGTTCCTTCTTACGCTGATGGGAGTAATACAATGAGCCTCACCAAGTGTCCAGCCAAGAGCTAGCAGAGAAAGCAGAGAAAACAAACCACATCACCACTGTGCCCCATCCTACCCATCACCTGCTGGCCATGGCATCCATCCTACATTCCCAGTTTTCAAACACAAGAGCAGCACATGGTGCTCCCCCTTAGGAAAGCCTTGAGTCAGGTTTGGACCAAATTAACATGACCTTAAATTTAAATGGTCCAATGGTGAGCCAAGTGCACTACTTAAGGCAACGGAATGATTAGAAATAAAAGCAAGATCCTGCCAACACAGTGCCCTTGAAATAGGGCAGGGTGCGGAGCAGGCATGACAGCACTGCTGGAGCACACACAGGCCCCTCGCACTCTGTCCACTACAGCTCTGTCTAGGAAATTAACTATTGGTTAAATATCCTTATTCTTGTCTTCCACAACCTCTCAGGCAGACTTGGGATTCTGCCGTCTTCCAATTAAACTGACACTGGAGAGTTCTGATTAATGATAAATAGTCAGACTTGAAGTGCAGATATAAGTATAGTTTCAAACAAATACGTTGGTAACAAAGCAAAAATCTATTTTGTCTTCCCAGCCTGAAGCATAACAGCTTTAGCCAAATATCTCCGACTGGTCTGGGGAGCCAAGACCTCTGCCTTGCAACTCTTCGCTGTTGTGAAGGGCCTGGTTCAAGTAGCCAGTGCATATTGCGAAGCAGTTTTCTGCCATTTCTAATATTTGAAGAAACCATCTAACATAGAATCATATCATAAAATCATAGGGTTGGAAGAGATCTCTGAGATAGAGTCCAACCATACCTGTCTCCCTATGGAACTCACCTACCCATCTTTTAAACACCTTCAGGGATGGCAACTCCACCACCTCCCTGGGCAGCTGTTCCAATCCCTGACCACCCTTTCACAGAGGGAGGACTCGAGAGGTTAACATTAGAGAAAAAAATAAATGCACTTTTTTTTTTCTTGCTCACTAGTAATTTATTCATAAAAGTTAGAATCCTAGGCCCTTTAAGAGCACATTTTCAGGCTCAGTCAACTTTTGAAGGTTTTTTTGCTAATTATGAGTCTTCGTTTGCCATAATCATAACTTAAAAACTCCTAAAAATTTTGATTTGAAGTAGCTTAAGATTAGGCAAAAATTGCATGTGATGTTTATAAGAACTACCTGTTAAATGCTGTTACTGTACCAACATACTCTAAAAGTTTAGACATTTCAGGGAGCTGGTTCTCTCTCTCAAGGGAGTCAGTACTTGACATACCAAATAAACCATCTCCTTCATCCACAAATGCTAAAATAATTGCATCTCAAGCCTTGTGTCGCTCTACATTTATGCAAAAATTATTGTGGATGTTTATTTAGATATGTTACACTTGCACCAGTGTTATAGGCTGAGACTTAAGGAAAATGAGCTTCCTGACCCTTCTAGGGCATGGCAGCTCTCTAAAAGAAAATAGCTTTGGTTTATATTAAAGCTTTTTTACAGGAGATAATTTCTGTTCTTTTACAGACACAGTTAACCACACTGTTTTGCATCTTCTTGTGCACTTCTGGCATACAATTTTTGTTTAAAGAATATTAGATTTTGCCATATTCTCTCAGTTGTTTCTTTTCTAAGGTGTGAAATGTTTAACATTGGTTAGCATATTCAATTACATGAAAAACACAAGATATTTGCTGTCATATAAGGTTTGAGTGTTGGTATTTCCTCCCCCTGTAGTTTATATTGAAATGTTTCAAGACCGCTTTAGAACATCATTTCTTCAAGATAACAGATTCCCTTCCCCTCCATCTTGGCTTTGATGTCACATTCATACAGAGCCACAGTATATGATGTCACAGTCCAGTCACCAGTAACCCAGTGCACAAGGATTGCATATTTTTTATGTAATTCCTCATCTGAGAAAGCCCCTGCACAACATACAAATAATTCAGAATCAAGGTTGTTTCGAAGGCAGAACTTCCCCAAAAGATGAAAATTAAAAACACTGAAATCAAGTTTCCCAAAATTTTTACCCTAATAAACATCCTTCTAAGCACTAATTCTGGAGAAAAAATAGGTTAAATGTAAAATAAGGTCCCCCTCTTCTAGATCAGTTCACTGCTCTTGTGTACCATGTACTCACAGTTCGTACATGGGATGGCAGGGGTAAAAAAGGACACATTTGTGTTGATTGCCCTCTTTCTCATTCTGGATGCTTGACTAACAGTTATGGTCGTGGCTTTGTTTCATATTGCATAGTCTAAAAGTTGTTTTATTCCTTATATTCCTTAAATAACATAACTCATGTGTGATCTCAGGAAGTTTAAGACAGCCTTTTTTTTTGTTGCCCCATTTTTGGGGGGGGGGGGGGGGGGGTGTTTGGTTGTTGTTTTATTGGGGTTTATTTGTTTTTAATAGGTAACAAACCCTCTATACATTCTCTCCTTGATGAAGTGCCCATAGTGAATTCTACAATTGCAGCTACTTTCTCCCCAGCTTCAAACAGTTAAAGTCATGTGAAAGATTATAACATAGTTTAATTAAGACTAAAAACAGACAACATGAAAAGAACTTTGATTCTTTTCAATAAAAGATATAAAATGTCTAAGAACAGGACAAAAAAAATTTTAGTCTTGGTTACCTTTTCCAAATCCGTTGATTTTTATGGTTTCATTGTAAATTCAAATAGCTTCACCTTTTATGTTTTGTATGTAATCCAAGCCTGAAGCCTTATTTAGGGCTTGGATTTTTTAAGAGGCCAGAAAACATATGACAAAATACACTGATCAACAAAGGCACTTGCAAAAATCTCCATAACAGTTCCTGTGGTGTCCCATTGGCACTTCTGCCTAGTTTGAAATATTTCCAAACACTGGTACTCTGAAGAGCCTTTTGCAGGGTGCCAAAATACATTATTTCCAATTATAAAGTTCAAAGGCATTTGTCACTTTAAAAGTAATGAAATGTGATTTACTACTTTAAAGTGTTAGTTTTTATGTGTTCATTAGAACAATCATTTGGTGGCTTTCGGTTGAGTATTCATAAAATCCTGCCTGCCAGATAATTATATTGCATTAATATGGCATGAATAAATGAAAGCAGTAATTATGGTTTTATTCTTTATTTTGCAATTTACAGTTTGCTTTGCTTCAACGGTACAAAATTATCGTGTCTGAAACAACATCACATGGTAATTTGTTTTAGGAGTCTTCAGAACATACACAGATAGAGAACCCCACCCAGAGTAATTGGATGGATAGGGTAAAGCATATGTAGGTTAGACTATTACATTTTCTTTCTGACAGGCTTTGACTGATCCTCAGGAATTGCATAAGGTGGCAGGAATAAAAAAAAGTGTCTGTCTTTGTAAAGATCAAGTTTTTAAAATTAAAAGGCTATATTATACATATTGGTCACCTTTCTATTACCATGCATACACTATACCATGCCATCAGTTCTGAAATCCCCCAGGAAATCCATGAGCATTACTGCAGAAAGATTAATTCAAAGCAGCCTACTATCAAGAAAACTTGGTTCTATAGCACACAACTTGCAACAGATGTTACAATAGTGTAATACATGCGTTGCAACAAATACATAATACATGTTTATAATACATGTTACAATACATGTATTTTTCCAGAATCAACCTTCTATTGTGTTACCACCACAGTCAATGGTGGCTTCCATGAAAAGCCAGGCAGAATGCAGCTCATGGAATTACAAATTCTCTTTCCTATAACTAGAAGTTTCAGTAGATTTCTCAGTAGGTGGTTTCCTCAGAGCCTCAGGCTTTTCTGTCACATCTCAGTATTCATCTTTCAGTCCTAACTGCAAACCTCAGCAGCAATGCGGAGAATTCCTCCAATGCAAAATACCACTGAAGTCAGAGGGACTTTGCAGAAGCAATGATTGTCCAAGGTAGCTATAAAGAGGAGATGTTCATAACAGATCAGCCCATAGAATATCAGACACGAGTCCCTCCTCCCAAAATCTGGAATGATTCCAACTCATTAGGGCCTGCATATCAACCTCATAGCACTGACTGTCAAGGTTTCCAGATCATCTCGCTACCATTAAGCAAGTATTCGCAGAGACTTTCAGATCCAGTAATCCTTGTTTCAGTAACAGACAAATCATTCCCCGTTCACACAGCACATTCAAGGTCCTTCAGAGAAACTCTTCACTGTGACTCTTCAAGGTCCTCTCATCAGGAGTGCAAGGGAAGTGCAGGAACAACTGGATGGACATCTTCGGCACGGGTAGAGCTTGTCCACCAAGAATGCATCCAACCACCCTAGTCACCTTGTGCTTTCGCTAGTATTTTCCCACAAACTGGACAGACTCTGGGGAGCCAGTCCAAGGGACTAGACAGCAGACCTCCTTCTGCAATGAGTCAACAACTGCCGGAAAGGAGATTGTGGCGGGGTGGGTGCGGGACTCTTCTCACACGTGACAAGCAACAGAATGAGATTAAATGGCCTCAAGTTGTGCCAGGGGAGGTTTAGACTGGACATTAGGAAGAATTTCTTCACTGAAAGGGTGGTCAGGGATTGGAACAGCTGCCCAGGGAGGTGGTGGAGTCACCATCCCTGGAGGTGTTTAAAAGACAGGTAGACGAGTTCCTTAGGGACACAGTTTAGTAGGGAGACAGGCACAGCTGGACTCAATCTCAGAGGTCTCTTCCAATTGTACGATTCTACAACTACACAGCAAGTGCAGAGGGTAAGAACAGCAAAGTTATCTCTAGAGAGGAACTGAATATATGTGGGAAAGACAACTACTGCCTTCTTAAAATTTTTTGCACATGTCACAATAACGATATTAATAGTCACGTTAGCACCCCTAGATCAATACCTTGTTTGCAGGCTTCTATAGGAGGCCCTCACTAAATTGTAGTTATCTGGCTCAGAGATGGAGGCAGCCGTTTTGGAAGAAAATGTTGTTTAATAGGTATCACATTCTTGAATCAAACCCATTCAGCCCGCCATTTTCACAAATCTCCATTCAAGGGACAGATTTGAGGATTAAAATCTTCATATCAACCCCAGAGAAGCTGTCTCTATACTAGGCATATATGGAGAAGGAGATAGGTGTAGGATTTCCATCTTTATGTTCTTCAGCTGTTACAAACCACAATTTGAAGACATAAAATTTCCAAAGAGTTTCCCTTAAAAGGAAACAATAAAAAATAAATAATAAACAGTACTTCTCTCAGGAGAGCTCACTAGAGACTACAGAAACACAGGATTAAAAAAAAAAAATAGAATAAAAAACCCCAAGAAACCAGGCAAACAAAAAAATACAACGCAGTCCAAATCTGAAGACTCCTGTTCATTTCGTCAGTTTTGATCATAATATGGTATGGGCTTAGCTGAAAAATATAGGTCTTAAAACCCACTGTTTTTACCACGTCGTATACGTGTGCATAATACCAGAGGAGGTGGTGTAAGAAGAGCA
>JAUMJM010000028.1:1855000-1872500 GCA_033558235.1 Neomorphus geoffroyi
GATACCAGATCCTAGGTTTTTAAATATCTGTCCTAATGAGTCCTCCATCAGTTCACCTGTCTTAACGAAGGTAACAGGCCCAGCATTTGATAGATACATATTAAGTAACAACACATTACAGAAACACAAACTTACCCACACAGCTTGCTGCAGAGACCTTCTCTCCCACTACATCCATACATGACAGTCATCTAGTAAAACACTCAAAAAATATCTGTGTACTGTACCCTGCTGATGATCACTTTCCACCCATAGAAATCGCTACTAGTCAGAATAACCCCTGGATGCAAGCAGCCTCCTGTAACGGATCGTTTTTTCCAAGACAGCTATAGTGTAAGAAAAATCATCCTCATTTTTCTGATGTTGCAAAGAACATGCAGTGCTTTTGCAGCATAGAATATAGCAAAGAATAGCCATCACTCTCAAATTGCATATCTCTTTTTCCAGGGGTAGAAACCTCAGGAAAGGAGCCAAGTCACTGCTCCCAGACCCATGTCTTCACATAGCCTTCATCAAAATCATCACAAGGTGAACGTGATTACAAGCCAACCCTCCTCCTCTAAGAGCCCTCGCACCAGCTGATGAACATCATCTCTGCTAATCTTCCTAGCATCTCACCTGTGGCTTTCAAGGCTTTCTTTAATGGAGTGCCTTCCCCCTGTAGAGGGTTTCCTTTTTGTTGGATAAAATTTTGGGGATGTTCTCAAAAGACACTTTCGAAAAAGTAATAATCTCCTGAAAAGCTCTTGCCAGGACTTTCTGTGAAAGGTTATAAGAGCTTGCAAATCTTCCAACATTAGAAAACCATGCACTGAGGACTATGAGATGATAAACTTTTGTTTAAATTTATTCTTCTCATGTAAATACCAAAATATACATGGCTTTAGAAAACAGGTACTAGTTTAGGACAGGGCTAAAATAAACTTCCCACATGTAAAATTCTATAAAGATTGTATTTACAGATAAACAGAACATGGGGTTAACAGGTGTGTACTGCTACCTCATTTTGCCATCAGGAGACTTGATGGCTTCCAAGTAATAAATCATAAAAACTTTCCTATTTCTACACATTTTAAGATAAGGGAGTTGGAAATCAAATCTATTTTAGTTTTTGTAGGTTCCAATCTTTCTAACCAGGGACAGACATGCTGTCCTTGTCAAATCATTTCAACGTGAACCAACTGAAAATTTATTATCTTATAAGGACCATCTATGTCTTTTCCCAGCATTCTTTGAAGACTACACTGAGATGATGTCCACATCAGCTGCAATTTTACTTAGAGAAGAGGGGTGGGAGGGAGAAACAAATGCACACACAGAGCTACTGTTTTATAAGTTGGTCTTTCACAAATGTTATTTAGTCTTATATTTCAACAGTTAAAATCATTAAACAAAAATTAAATTCAATTCAATTTGTGTACTTTATGTGCTATGTCTTAGCACCTTGATTACTGATTTTTTTTTTTTTGGATGATGCTTTACAAAAGTACTGTTCCTTCAACATAAATGTTGAATAGGCTGTTTCTGTGTGACTCCCTCCCCAGGGGTAGCTACTGGGACAGCAGATTGTCCAGCGCTTGGGGCAATTGGATGGAGCAGAGCAAGCAGTGAGGGAAACAAGGGACCTCTTGTCGTAGAAGGAGTAGACTTTAGCTAAGATGAAGAGTAGGCTTCAGGCAGTATGAAAGCTTCTAGCCACTGTAACACCAACTGCCCGGGGGTTCTTTCCTTTCCTCAGTGGTTGGCTAAGTGGTCCAGCTCTTTTCCAGGAGTCTCTTACCAAGAGTGGTGTGAAAAAAAGAGAAGAAAAGTAAGGAACCAGTAGGTATGGAATGTGTGGAAAGAAACTGTTGAGGTGTACACTTTCCTTCATGTTACTTCAATTCCTGATCAACATCAATACATTTATGTTCATTTTTAAAACCACAAACTCCAGATTTCAGGGTTTAATCATACTCATGTAATGACAAAAATTAAAACTGTAGTCACAGATCAAAATAAATAAAACTACATTTCTAAAATTGTACAATTTGCATCATAATAAAAGTCCTTCTACCTCTTTAGTGGTGGAAAAAGAAGGCTTTGTAGGTGGGAACATTAGTTCTGCCTCTTAGGCAAACTGTACTAATTCACTTTAGTGCCGAGGATTCCCCAAACCAAGAGGATTGGGCCCATCCTGCAGCTGCACTCAGTTGACATTTTAATGCAGAAATGAGGAGATACAGACAGGTAACAGGTGTGGCTCACCCTAATTAAACAGCTCTTCTCAATTTTATTATTTCTTTCCTGTTTTACAAAATGCCATAGTACATATTTTTCCTGAATCGATTGTTTTGGGGGGAAGCCTGGAAGAGAAATTGCCAACAAACATATCAACTCTACAAGAAAGCAAAAGCCCAGCAAAAGTGTTCCTAATGACATTTCATTTAATCAAGTTGCTTACAAAGAAAAGCCTAGGAAGCTGACAGCTGTAGAGTTCAAGAGTTTCACACATCTATTTCCCATAACATACCACAGTACACAAAGACAAATGAGCTCCACGAAGCAAAACTACCACTATCGTTAGTATAGCAATGCAGTAACGTTGAAAGGGATACACTTCATATGCTGGAAAACGCTGCAATGTTGGCTTTTTATTTTTCAATTTATTAATAAATGTAAAGTTTTGACTAATGGCATGAAACATGCATTGGTTGTTTTCAGCTGGAATTATCCAAGAGCCCAGGTGACGTTGATCCCAGCATTTATGGAAAAGGATTTTCACAATATTTAAGTGTTAAACATGGCAATTCTTCCGTATTAATAAATATTCATGAAGTCCTAATTCAAAATTTGTTGGGTTTTTTGACATTTCTGATAAGATAAATGGCTTGTAATTTTTGATAACTTTCCAAAATAATCTATACCTGAAAGAACAGATATAAAAATAATAATTTTTATTTGTTTAAAGAGACAATATTGCTACTTTTGCTAGTCTTCCTGTGATAACTATCAGATAAACTATGGTGTCGTCACACAGATAAGCACAAAGCATTTGTCGGTCTCTTCCTATAAGTACCCACCCCAGAAGGAACAGTGTGCTGCTACTAAATCAAGTAATCTTTTGATCCAAATGCTTGGGCTTGGCTTGTACATTTAACAACAGAGTCTTCTTTATGCCTGACACAACAAGACAATGTGTGAGAAAGTTTCAAAACAAAAAAAAAAATATGTTCTTTGCTACCAGTCTGTCCTCAGGTATGACCTTTTGCTTTTTAAATAGCTGTACTGCAAAGGCTAAGACTTCCCGCAACTGCAACCGTACTTATTTATGTTCCGTGTAGTAAGAGCCAATTACTATATGCAATTACACTGGTCTGTTTCCTTAGAGAAATATGTTTCTTCCTCACCCTTATAAAAAAGAAGGATGAGAAAACCATGTTAGTAGGAACCATGAAGCACTGGTATACATTACCTTGAGGTCCTGTGGGGTCTCCGCCACTGGCTGACATTATGAACCAATTAGATGGCTTCCTTTAATCCTACTTTTGAGTACAGGGATGAACATCTTCAGGTGACTCCAGCTCTACTTCTGATGACTGCCTGGTTCTACCTTAACCTGCAACAAATCAGGAGTGCTTAGAGAGCTGTGGTGGAGCAACTGAGAGGCAATGCAAGAATAAAGGGATGTGCATTCAGGGTGTGATTACTCAAGAACCTGCTCTAGTTACTCTGATAATTTTCCACTCCTCTCCTTTAAAAAAAAACAGCCCAAAATGTTTCTGTTATACTGAATTTCAAAGTGTTAGCATTGTTTTCTAACAAACTGAACAGAGATCTTAAAACCAGTTGGTTTTCTGCTCTGGAAAAACTAAACCAGTGGATTTTTTTTTTTACTTTAAAGGCATTTAATATTTAAAAAGAGAGCAGATTGGATGTCAATCTTATCAATGATTAGGCTAAACCTCATTACCATGAAAAGAATAATTCAAATGTACAGAGAAATTAGCAAACTGCAGACAAATATTATCAATTCTCAGTTTCATCAGCTTCAAGATTAGCTATTTTCTGCCAATATTTTGTCTTCTGCAGCTCTTGACAGTCTAAGACACACTAAAAACTCCATGTAAAGGCAGCTGGTATTGTATTTTACACCTGGCCAAAGAATAAGATTTCTGACTCTGTCTGCTCAAAATTTGTTTGTCAAATATCTTTTTCGATGTACAGTCTTTAAGTATTCACAAAACAATAACACCAAAACTAATATCTAACCAAAAATACATGGAGAACTAGTAGAAATCCCCAAACTCAGCACAGTAAGGTTTAATAAAAGGTTATATAAAAGAAGATGACTGTAAACATTAACAGAATTACTATGGTATATATGCATTACATATAGAAAACCTGATACCTCATAAAAGTAAAAAGCTGAATCTATTTTTGTATTTTTAAGTAAAATCTTAAGTTTCTGTTGGAACATTAAATTAGTTTTCTTACTGAAGCTATTTTGTAACTTTCTGTGCACTTAAACAAAAAACATCTGGGCCCCTCAGTTTAAGAAGGATGTTGAGATGCTGGAATGTGTCCAGAGGAGAGCGACGAGGATAGTGAAGGGGCTGGAGCACAAGCCCTGTGAGGAGCAACTGAGGGAGCTGGGGTTGTTTAGCCTGAAGAAGAGGAGGCTCAGGGGAGACCTTATAGCTCTCTACAACTGCCTGAAAGGAGGTTGTAGTCAGGCAGAGGTTGGTCTCTTCTCTCAGGAGACCGGCGACAGAACAAGAGGACACGGTCTCAAGCTTCACCGGGGAGGTTTAGGCTTGACATTAGGAAGAAGTTCTTTACTGAGAGGGTGATTGGTCATTGGAATGTGCTTCCTGGGGAGGTGGTGGAGTCACCATCCCTGGAGGTGTTTAAGGAAAGATTGGATGAGGCACTTAGTGCCATGGTGTAGTTGACAAGTAGGAGTAGGTGTAGGTGTTGGGTCATAGGTTGGACTCGATGGTCTCAGAGGTCTTTTCCAACCTTATGATACTGTGATACTGTGATACCGTGTGAAATCAAGAACAAGAAGTAAGTCACATGACACTGTGTTTATAACAGTGATTGTTAAGTATAAATAATGCTCTTAATACTGGAGCTGACCCCATAACAGTCCAATAGACCATACCAATTAAATAAAAGGCAAGCACAAATACCCTGCTGCAAAAGTTTCATAATGTATTTCACCCGGAAAATTTAACTGCTTGTCAACAGCAACAGACTGAGTCAGACTCTAAAGCACAAAATGATTAGGATATTATACACACAGTACATATGTCACATTCAAAAATATAGGTACTAAGAAATATAGGTGTGCTATATTTCTCAAACTCTGAAAGTTAATAGGCACTTCTGATGGAAAATGGGTCAAAAAATTTTGGTTTTCTAAGCTACTATATTTTAGTCCTTTGCACATGCCACTTCAGAAACAACTGATTGAACCACTTTTGATGACAAATTTGGATAATAATGTTTCAATTTCAGTAATCTACTGATGTTTATATTTAGAGCTTCAGCAATGTTTACTGATTTCTGAATTAAAACCGTTAATAGATGAAATATATTGAAATATTAATGCTGTTTGAGAGCATACTGTGCTGCTTTTAGAACAAGAACATTATCTCCTTGTTTAGGGTGGAAGTAGCCTGGGCGCTTTTGCTCCAAGGTGGAGTTGCATTTCATTTGACTTGCTCTGAACATTGTTTCAGTGTAATCTGTATTCATCATACTTCCTTGAACTCAAAGAAACAGTTCTTATACTAAGAACTGTAATTCAAGTCTTTGCAAGTTTCACCTTGCCTCTCAACAACTACCAGTCTTCTTTTATATAACTGTACTCATTTCCTTTGGGATTTCCTCACAGTGCGACTTGGCACGTTGACCAAAGTTAGAGAATGTTAGAGAATGAAACACGTTAGAGAGCGAAATCACTGAAAACACTGGTGTTCCTTCAGCCACTTCAGTCATTGTTCAGACACCTTTCTTCAATGTTGGTAAAGCAATGAGTTTTCAGGGTATATACAGACACCCTTAGGTACCAAGCTGGCTGTGCAGCCAAACATGCTGCATTCTGACTCCAACCACCCTGTACTGATGAATAAGTAAGACTTTGAATCAATGTTTTCACGGACAGCTCAATTTATAGTCTCTACAAGACAGAAGTTAGACTATTATTAACTTCAGTATGACAATGCATATTCGCAACAATTAAGTTCTGTACTTTTCTAATGGGATCAATCACCTTTTAGATTGCAACCGGAGACCTAGGATGACTATTATGGCAAACTGGTAAACTTTAGAAGATATTTCTCCTTACTGCTACCAACCATTGCTAGTTTTGATGTGGCACCAGAGTCACACACGTCTCTCTAAGCTGATGCACAATATCTCAAACCTTATTACTTCATTTGCTGTATCCTGCCATTATTTTCATTAAGTGCATGTTCATCATAGTCTGCTCAGATTTTATTGATTTCAGCTCTGATTTTGAATGAAGGCAGAACATTTGCCTGTCACAAGGAGTATCGGGAATCAAACCAAAATTCAAAAGGGATGTAAGAGTCTCTGCTATGTAATTCTCAGAGTAGTGTGCAGACCACTCCATCTCCCTGAATATCAAAATAGCACATTAGTTTATTAAGTGAATTACACCTAAACAAATAGTCTGGTTTGACTATCTGGTGCCTGTTACATCCACCATCACTCTAGGTCATCTGTAATGGAGAAGCAGTTCATAAATCATTTCGTGTTTGACATAGGGAACCTTGCCACGTTGCTTATGTGACTTTCCCAATAAAGTTCCCAGGTAAATTGGAAAAATCCTTGGAAATAAGATAGATGGTCTGGAAGAGAAAATAAATACAATTTAATTTCATGTTTTTCAAAAAAAAATCCCTCTAAACCCAAAAAGCCTCTTACCAGTAAGAAGGGAAATATTTTAGATGAATTATGTCACAGTATATGCTGGGAAAATACAATATACTAATGCAAAGTTCAGAGTACTGCAGAGAAATAGTATAAATAGTAGTCCTTGGAAAGGGAAATATTTCTACCTCCCCCCCCTCCAAAAAGCATTTTGTCCTAAAGTACATTTGTTTATATTACAAAGTGTCTCCCCTCCCAGTCTCCTGTACACTGCTGCCTCTTCAGCACAGTCACAGTCTAGTAGAAGATTAATATTTCAGAACTTGTCATGGGCAGTTTCACTTGACTCTGTCACTGCCTGTGTCTGACAAGCTATTTATCATGCTGCTAAGTGTCAGCATTAAATTATCCCTGCTGTTATGACAGCAACATTATTCATCAGGATTACAGCCCAGTACAAGGCTGCTTACAGCTGTTACCTTCTTCTTCTAAGCTTTATTGATCTCTGCTCTTTCTGTTATAAAAAAGAGGTCTATGCACATGATCATTCACATCTTGCATGTCTGATGACTTTTATTTCTGTGCCAACATCGAACAAAAAGACTTCCCAGAAATGGGCTTCCACAGTTATAAAATGTCACCAGTAGAAGAGAGTCACATTCCCTTAAACTGGAGGCAGATTCTCTTTGAGGGGACGGAGAAAGACTGTAAACATTATTGATCATAATGCATAGGCACCCAAGGTTGACGCATGTTGCTTGACAAATCGATCTGCATTTGTTTTAACCAAGTCACCCTTCCTTAACCACTGCAATGAAATGACAATGAAATCAAGAATTATTTATTGAGATGTGCAGTGTTATTCACAGGCAGCTTAACTGTGCCCTGTCTCCAGTCCGAACTCTGAACACGCCAATTACCTTCTGCAGGGCTGTTGGTACAGAGCACAATGATAAGATGGATAAAGAGAAGTGCATGTTGAATTCTTTAAAAATTCTTCTGCAACCTCAACTTGGCTCACTTTTCTGACATTTCACCCACCTACCCAAGAAAACAACAATAAAAATCATTAAGAGATTTGGTAGAAGCTGTGTTGATTTTTATTTCTAGGACTTCTACATTTTAAGAATGATTGCTCTGCAATAATTTTTTAGCAATTTACTCTCATTTTACCTTTGGTTTCCACTGTTAGTCTTAAAAAACAAATACCATCATCGTTAAAAATGCCCTATCCATAAGTCCATATATGAGTTTTTAAACTATAAGAATATCTGAGTTCTTTGAAAGATAAAAGTTAATTCATATGGCAGATAATGTGATGCCCCACATGCCACAGCTTTGGAAGAAGTCACCATGCACATACAATACATCATATCATGCACGCTGAACTTTTATTAGGAAGAAAGTTTTCAGTAAATTTAACAATATACCCTGCTATCTCCATACCTTTCTCACTTGGTAATTTAGACACTGATTTTTCAAATCATGCCATTAGCCAGACCTCTCTTTGACTGCTGTTTCAAATCAATAATGCACAAAAATAACGCACTAAAGTGTAACAGGAAATAAAATAGTTGAACGCCACCACAGGGAACAGTGTTCTTCTATTTCATGTTCTTGTTTCATGATATCTCACAAATGTTACTGGCTTTCAAATCATACATAATGTTTAGTGTTTTCCTTAGATATCAAGGTGTGTAATTGAGAAAGACCTACTGCAAGAAGCTTTTATTAAGGAGGTATATTTCGTTTGCTTATCTAAAAGGTAAATTCCAAAGATCAAAAATTAGTGCACAACAAGCCTTTCCAGACTTCCAACATGTTTCAGAGAATGACAGTTGTAGGGGCAGGGCATAGTTTTTGAGGGTCTGGGGCACTATTGGCTCAATTTTCTTCTTTGCCAGAAGATTGCTAGCCCAGCAATAGGATATGGTAGTGTGGACCTTCCCACAGGAAAACCAGAGCTGTGTCAGCATGAGACTGCAACACACCAACCAAATCTGTGATTTCGGTCCTACCGCTCTGAGGGGGCTCCCAGCGAGCCATGGATCCTGAAAAGGAGACGGTTAGCTTTGACCTTGGTGATATCAAAGTACTCCCATGAGAAGACGGCCATGAGAAAGAATAAAAGGAAGATTGCAGGTGTGTAGACTTGAGGAACAGGGAGAGCATGGGGGTGGAAGTTGGCACAGAAGAATGTTAAGCAAATGGGGTTGAATATTAGCCAATAACATGCCTGTTTATACTAGGTAGAGCATATAAAAGGCAGCCATCTTTTTAATAAAGTGGTGCTCACTTTTGATCTGCAAAATAGGAATTTTTGTCATTCTTTGTCCATCTTGATCATGACACCGTTCAACAATTACAAGGACATGGAATAAGCTACAACTTTGCCCTCTCTTATTAGCCATCTACAGCTGAAAATGTGGGGAACACAACTCAGCCCATTGCTGCCGCTTTCTTTCACTCACTAGCTTGTTGTCCCAAGGTTTGCACAGATTCATATGTAAGATGTTTCTGTTTGGTGCTATATCGGTCTACAGGGTTTTTTTCAGGACTTTCAAGTCAAGATTCATCAAGATATTGGATCTTGATGGATCTTAGAGCAAGGTGCTCCAAGCACTATATTTCAAGCTGTGTTAGTAGTTCACCTAAAAAAAGTTCGGCAAGTCACTTCAGTTTTTTCAATTCTTTCCAATTCTCTTTTTCCTAATATTTGGCAGTAAATTAAAATTCTAGCATTAGTTCTTTTCTAATATAAACAATCCTGCCAGAACATTCTTACTGAATTTGTCTTTATATTCTTAATGTTCATATCTCTCAGAATTAACCCTTAGAAGTTTAAAACGGAAGTATTTGCTGCAAGTCTCTGGTTTCTTTGTAATAATTCAAAACTAGGGATTTCCTTTAAACAAAGCTGCAGAGATTTCAAATAAATAACCTGAATTTCCTGTCTACACATAGCATGTGTTTATGTTTTTCTTTTGACAAAATTAGTGAAAATTTTATGGGCATTAGCACAGAGTCAGGCTACCAGATTAGAAGGGTTTGGATCTCAAGGGAACGTCTGCACTTAAAAACAAGGATGCCATTTGAAATTAAGTTTCAAAGTCCCAAATCTGCTAACAGTGCTCACTCTAACAGTACTTCTCATATTCTCCAGCAATTACAAGACCATAATCTATGCTATTAACAAAGAGCAATTTGGTTTTTCTATAATATAGTTAGTTGCCAATCTTTGCATGACTATACAGAAACGTAGTATACAGAAATTGTAATGATGCGGACAGGATCAAAAAGAACAAATGCTACTATTGGAAATACTGGCACTTTGCCAGGTGGGAGTAAAGGGAAAGGGAAATATCAATGAATGTGGTGGAAAAGTAAGTTCTTTGCAATTAAAGTCATGGAAAAATTATATTTTTAATTTTATTCTGAGATTGACCTGTACACATAGATTCATTCATTTAATAAAACAAGGCCACAACAGAAGTATTTTCCCAAAAGCCTGTCCCTTACAATGGATTTGTTTACTTTAGATTCAGTGGTGATTACATTCAGCTGTACTATCTGAGAGCTTTTTAACTTTGAATGCTACAGCAAGTGTCAATCTTTATATCACTGAAGGACAATTAGGCAAATCATGTAATTGTATTGTCACTTATTAATTTCAAGCTCCAATGTCATAAATTATATGCCTTAATTAATACCACATGTCAATCACAATCTGCAACTTTGAAAGGATAAAGAGGTTAACAAGAATACATAATTAAAAGAAAACAGTGAATAACGGCACGGCTGAACAGTTTGAAAATTAGACAAGAAAACTGGTGCTGCATCAGCATTTAGGAGCCAAGACAAAAACAGAGCAGTTGACAAAATGCACACAAGAATTATGAAGTCAGAAAAGGAAGGAAAGCTTTAACTCTTAAAGATACATTCCATTAGCAAATAAAGTGTCTATCATAGAATCACAGAATCATAAGGCTGGAAGAGACCTCCGAGATCATCAAGTCCAAGCGTACCTTGTCTCCTCACTAACCCCTGTCCCTAAGAAACTTATCCACACACCTTCTAAACACCTCCAGAGATGGCAACTCCACCACCTCCCTGGGCAGCTGTTCCAATTCCTGACCACCCTCTCAGTGAAGAAATTCTTCCTAATGTCCAGTCTAAACCTCCCCTGGCACAACTTGCAGCCATTTCCTCTCGTCCTATCACTGTCACTTGTGAGAAGAGTCCAGCACCCACCCCGTCACAACCTCCTTTCAGGCAGTTGGAGACAGTGATGAGGTCTCCCCTCAGCCTCCTCTTCTCCAAGCTAAACAACCCCAGTTCCCTCAGCCGCTCCTCGTAGGACTTGTTCTCCAGCCCCTCTCCAGCCTCGCTGCCCTTCTCTGGACATGCTCCAGCCCCTCAATGTCCTTCTTGGAGTGAGGGGCCCAGAACTGAACCCAGCACTCGAGGTGCGGCTTCACCAGTGCTGAGTCCAGGGGCACAATCACCTCCCTGCTCCTGCTGGCCACGCTGTGTCTGATAAAGGCCAAGATGCCATTGGCCCTCTTGGCCACCTGGGCACACTGCTGGCTCATGTTCAGCTGCTGTCACCCGACACCCCCAGGTCCTCTTCTGCCAGGCAGCTCTCCAGCCACCCTTCCCCAAGTCTATATCGTTGCACAGGGTTGTTGTGTCCCAAAGGCAAAGCTATTTGAAGAGAATTGCAGAATAAGTCCCTAGTTCTTTCTGTACCGTCACACAGGATGAAGAAGCATTTGCACATATTTATAGGTATAAATGGCTCAGTTCAGCAAAACCTACTCATGCTGCAACAGCTGTGGCCATCACAAAAGCCAGTTACACTGCCTCAAGGACACAGGCATACCAGAGATAGCAAAACCTACCAGTTAAACTCTTTGATACAAGAAATGAGAGGGTAGCTGAAGGCTGGTGTTCCCAGAAGGCTCACAACAGCATGTACTGTCCTGGCAGATCATCTGCCACTGGAAGAAATTGCAGTAGCCCTGCAGCCCCACTTACTGAAAGTAAGGACCAAAAGAAATCAGTCACTTTCAAGCATTCCAATGTATTATCTCAGTCTGTCTACAGACTGTGGGATATTTGCTAAAGAGGAAAACTACACATGGTTTGGTTTTAAGCTGTTAATGTATGTTAAAACTATGTTTGTACAAGCTGTAAGGAATTTGAGATCCTGTAATGAGAAGAAATGAGATGAACTGAGAGCTAATTCAAATAGAATAAAGAATATTTCTGTTTCTGCCACCGCTTGTGTTCTTCTATTAGAGACCAAATAAGAAAAAAATAGACAAATGTTCAAGATCTGCTAGAGGCCCTTTGAACAGACACTCCTCTCTGACATTTAAGTCATCTTGCTCTTCAGCTATGAACACCCCAAGAAACCAGGAGACAAGAGCCCATCCATCCGATTTCACTTTCAAAACACCCTCAGGCAGGTTTCCAACACCCAGTAGCCTGCCCTTCCCGCTCCCACAGCACCTAAAAGAAAGCAAAGGCTATGGCACACCCAGCGGTGGGAGGGTGCTTTCCCTGGGTGACGGTGTATGGACTTCTGACACCAGCCACACACGAAGGACATTCATTTTCATCAATTTTCCCACCAAACTGAAATGTGTTCTTCTCCATTCTCTTGAGGAAGAGCAGTTTGTCCCTCTCTGAGCCATCTGAGGGACTGACAACACGGCACAGCACCACGTAGGCTTGCAGCCACAGTCTAGGGCAGATGCCCTTAATCAGCCAAGAAGAAGAGCTGGCAGAGGCACCTGTTTTGGCACAGGCCAAAGCAAGATTCATTATAAGCTCTTCTCTACCAGAGCCTGAAGAACTCAGCTGGGGTTATTTTAAGATACCAGGATTGCAGCAAAGCTGGCAGAAAGGAGCTCTGCACCATGGGACAGCAAAGGATAATGAGTGTGTGTTTACACTGCCAAGCTGGACCTACAAGCATAGAGTGGGTGCCGTCTCCCCAGGCCTTCCTCCTCCTTTCTCCAATGTGAGATTGCCACGGCTAGGCAGGCTACCTTCCCACCTTCCACGGCCACCTAAAATGAACATGACCACCCATCCCATCACCACCCACCTCCTTTAGTTTTCTGTTCCTCAGATTACTCTCATTTCCACAGCTTGTGAAAGCAGCAATAGAGAAGCTTGCAAACTCTATTGACATTTTTAGGTAGCAAGAATATTTTTTGCAATTTGAAATAATAATTTAAAAACTATTAACAAAGCTGCTAAACCCATATTGCAGTTTCATTACATCTCCCAGGGGACTGAGCTGGGACAGCCTCACAGGTGTGCCCTGAAGTGTGATTACACAGAACCTCAGGCAGTGATAGGAATGAAAGAAGCTTCTCAGTACCTCATAATTTCTGACATCAGAAAGCAGCCCTTCTCTGTAAATAATATCTCCTGCTTTAAATTTAACTAGTTGTGTTTCAAGGCAGATATTTGTTTCTATGTGTGATCTCATGTTCTTATTTTTTAAATTTTGTCCTTGCTTCTCCTGTTTCTTTCCTTCTCTCTAGCTTAAAGTATTTGCTTTCCAGCATATGAAACCATACTGGATCTGAGGTTTGAAACTCTGTCATCTATATACCATATGTTAAGGTTCTAAGACTACTTAGAATGTATTTGTGATCATAAATACTTTAATTTCATAATCTATCAGCAAAATAAGGTATACTTTACTAATGTAAGTGGCTTTAGTGGCCTGAATTTTCTCATAGTATAATTTTTTTAAAGGAACTTCTCTATGTTAGATTTAAGAACATTACTGCTACATGTATATCTGATCTACTATTTTAATTTATTGATATAATATATTATTTCTTGTACAATGCTGACTGATGCTGTGAAGTGTTTTAATCACTGGCAGAGTGTTCTTCATTTAAGATACTTTTCTCCTTTGGCAGCTTCTTTTCATCAAAAAGATTAAAGCATTAAAATAACAATAATTACAGTTTAAGAAACTAATTCCTTGCTAAGATCAATCCTGGAGGGTACTGGAAACATCTTCTGAAGGACTGAGTACTTCCAACTTTTATCGAAGTCAATGAGAAATGCAGGTGCTCTGCAGCTCGTAGAATTGATTGCTTTCATATTATCAACCGCTGTCTAATAAGTATCGTATTGTAAGAAAAAAAACAATTTTCAATGTTCATTGTGGTGAGAACCATTAGGGAGATTTACTTGTCACACTCCGCACATCATTAAATCAGCTCTGTATGCAAAAAAACCCCCAAAAAAACAACAAAAACCCCCACATCAAATTTTCCCACCAAAAATTATTGTATTTGCTTTCTGCATTACCTGTCAAAGGAATGTTCACATTTTTTTGAGTATCATTATAACACGATTTTGCATAGGAAACAATGAAAACTGCAACATTACTTCACAAATAACTCCAGCCCCATCCTCCAAGATGCAGAACTACAGTTCTACTCAAGTAACTGAAAGAAGTTTTCAACAACGCATGGATTATATACCTAATCCGCTGTGCCTGGTTAGAACAGCTGTTTGCATCTCCTTTTGTTCCTAATCAGATGAGCCGTTTTCTCACATTAGATGTCTGTTTAACTGAGCAGGTCTCAGTAAACTGTAGCTTTCCCTTTTTGATTGCAAGAAGGGAGATGCATACAAGAAATGCAAAATATGAGAGCCAAGAAAACTTGGAAGAGTGAGTTAGGCTGAATTCATGCCCTCCCTGAGCAGCTGTTCCTCCCTCGTGTCACTGTTTGCGGGTGTGCTCAATCCCCCTGGAACTGGCCTGCATCCAGCCCACGGGTGTTTGCAACACACACACCAGAGCAGGCAAGAGCAAAATGCACAGCGAATGCTTCATTTGAGATGCCCATCCTAGAGCCTTCAAGCTCTAAAAATCCAGCCCGGAAATTCTGCAGGTCCTATCCTGAGAGCAATTCTTCACTTACCACCCCACAACCTTTAGAGATGCTGCTCAGCGCAGCAACCACTACAGATCAGTTTGTTTTGACTCAGAGATGTGCGGGTCAAGCCTCTCTGCTGACAGCAGCTCCATATTGGTGCTCCAAGAGCCAGGGATGGCAGAGTGTGTGTGTGTGTCCCCTCAAATTCCCAGCCCCAGAATGCTCACGACAGCTCTCACGGGGATTGAATGCTTCATGTATCAGCTGGCACTCTCCTGGATGGATTTGTTAAGTGCTTATGGCAGCCCAAACAAATTTTCCTCGATAATTGTGCCCTATCTCAGTACTGATCAGGGCAGCTGTGTGTTCTCCATAGTCCTTACAGAGCACCTGCTTACATATAGCTCCCTTCCCAGGCACTGGGAAAAACACCTAATTTCGCATCATTTCAAGGGTAAAGAATGCGATCCCAAAAGACCACAACAAGAAGACAAGCAAAAACAACCCCTCCAAATCATTCTTTTAAAAATCTCTTGATTTTCAGTAAGAGCTCCTGGGTTTGAAGGTCCAACGCTGTTATATGATAGGCAGTACAGGTTTCAGACTGTGTTCAGCATCACAGTATCTGACTGCCTTCTGGCACAGCATTAAGCAACCTAACTAACATCTGTCACAGCTTTTTTTTTCTTCTCATGTCTGTATCCTTTGTCTGTCTCCCTCCTTCCAGGGCAGATGTGTAACATGTGGAGTGTTTCATTTTGGATATTTTTAAAGGTTAGTGTTATGTGGGTATATGTATGAGTAAGGAATGAGACTATAAAACAAACATAGCATTTTTATTTACAGAGGGACAAAATGGAAATGTGTATATTCATTTACACACACACATTCCATTCGTGCAAACCAGCTTTACAGAATCATAGTGGGGGAGGGCCTTAATGGACAAACTTGGAGGAAAATAGTGATTTCTTCCATTGAGGAAAAAGCTGATTAGCACTGCTTTACTGTACTTTTGGGGAATGTCGAGTGTGAAGAGACTGCTAGAATTAACCCATGTGCACCTGAGACAATGCAGTATCCTTTCTAAGTGGTGCTCATCAGCACTGCATCTGCTAAAGCACTCTTACACTAGCACCATCATTTAATACAACCTGCAAATGTCAGGGTAATATTGCTGCTGTAATTCTTACAATTACTCTCTCTGGGTTTAGAACTCCTTATTCAAATGGAAGACCCCTCGAAGTTCCTAAGAACACAAAGACCAATGGAGGATGTGTGGAATAGGGCTTGTAAAGTTCCGAATCTGGTGAGTTACTTTATTTGACACTGACATATTCTTATTTTCTTGCTATTTCTTTTTCATTTGCCTACCACGGTTTTGAAAAACAGCAGCAGCCTACCTGCTTTACAAATCAGGAACGTCAGAAATAGCAGCCATTATCCACAGGCTACATTTCTGTGGTTGTTTTACCAGCGACAGTACACACTTCCCTTAAGAGATTCTCTTATTCATACTTGATCTGTTGTCTCCCTGTTGAAAATATCACTGACACTGCTGAGGCTAACAAGGTCAAGTGCTTTGAGATGGAAGCCTTTTGTACTGATGAACAGCTGAAGGGTGCGACATATGTTTTAGGGCCCTAGCAGCTGGCTCAGTGAGAGCCTCTTGGGTCTCTTTTAATGATAAATCCAGGCCCTGCTACTTCATCTCAGCATGGAAATAGCAGCATGTTAACATTCATCCAAACTCTTGTGTCTGTCATTAACTCAGCCCCTCTACTGTAGTTACATGGCAGAGCACAGCTGACATATCACCTGTCCTCCCACCTCACAGAACAGTAGGGCAGGTTATGCATCAGTGCAGCATTTAAATGCCATTTGACTGAAAACTAGTGATTACTCCACATGTTTTATGTCTTTGTTTTGTTTTTTTTATTTTTTTATTTTCCTGAGCACCAGCTGATCACGGTTATTTCTTCCTCTTGTTTTATTTCTGTGCTCTAAATACATATCAATGTATATGCACATTTGTACATATATAAAGCTTTAAAACTGATACTTACAAATTGTGTCAGTCATACATAAAATAGAAATAAAACTAGGATATCTGCAGTTGTCTCTGCAAGAACAAATCAGCTCATGGCTGCACAAGGTCCCAAAGGTCACAGCCTTCCATTGTGCCACACTCAGAGGAATGAAAGGGAATAACAAATGCAGCAATAAATGTTTTCTTTAGTAAAAAGTTTTGAAGCCACTGGTCAGGAGGGAGGAAATTTTCCCAGTTCTCCTCCTCTAGCAGTCTTCAGTCCTCAACTTTATCCTTTAACAAGTACTTTGGGATCCTTGAGAGTGAAAGGTGCTATATAAATGAGAGATGTATTAATAAAATCCCCAACTGCAGTACAGCTGCAAATGGGAGCTCCTCCAGCTCAAGGCTGGAGTAATTCTGCTAGGCAACCACAGATGGTGTGACAGATGATCTCAGCAGCCCATCCTTCTATGTTTTTTTTTTTAGTTTAAATTAAAACAAAAAAAAAAAATTATAAAGCTATCTTGGCACGCTACAGATTTCAAGGGCCTTAAGTTCATCTTCAGAGCTAGCTTTGGTCCCTTTACTGCTATTCCTTGTCAGAAAGTTTTATACCTGAATCCAGCTGGGGAAAGAATGTGTATGCTAGACATTTGCTTCCACCTTGCCA